>VYZW01037630.1:1872-28143 GCA_013401315.1 Balaeniceps rex | reverse complement strand
GGTCCCGGGCGGGCAGCGCCTAGCCTCTGCCTCACCTGGTGCCGCTGGCGGGGCCTCGCCCTGCAGTCACCCCCAGATCTTGCCCCTCCGTGCGGCGGCCCCCCCGCGGGCCCTCGCTCACCGCCTCCCTTGAGCGCTACCCGCTCCTGCCAGCCGCTCCCAGCTCTCCTTCCCTTTCCTTACATTTATCTGGTTATTGGGTCTCTCTCGCCTTCACGCTCCTCCTCCTCTGACACCCTCTCCTATCGCAAAGACAATGTTGGCTCACCCCCAGCATCCATTTCCTCTAGTGCTGCTCTCCCGCTGCTCTGTCATTCCCAGTGGAAATCCCATCCCGGGTTTGACTTCCTCCACTGCAGAGTCATCCTCTCTTGCTTCAGTCCTGCCACCTTCCTACGAGAACAGGCCTCCCCTTTGCCAGTGTAACCCAATCCCCTGAAATGCAACCCCAGCTGCCCTTCTGCCGCACTTCCCCTCTTCCTCCTCCTCTGGGCAGGATTTTGCATGTGTCTTTCTAGAGAAAATTGCGAACACACAGCCAGCGTGCCTCTTCTCCTTCCCCCACGCCCCTCTTTGCCATCCAGTCCAGAGGCAGGCATTTCTGCTTCAGGCTTCCTTCGCTAACCCTGCCCCCCCCGCTTCCATCTGTGTCCCATCCTCTTCATGCCCGCTCTCGTTCCCTCCCGTCCCCTATCCCTAACATCTCGCTTGCAATACAGCTATGAACTAGTATTGTCCATCTTTTAAAAAAACCACACCCAACAAACCACCATTGGTTTCATTTGCCTCATTAGTTATCATTCTCTTCTCTCCTGCTCCTCATCCCCACACTCACTCCTAAACGCAGTATTTAACTGCCATCTGGGGTTCCTCTCCTCTGCGCCTATCTTAAACTTCCTCTTATCTGGCTCCTGCCCCTTCACACTCAGCTGCGTTGCCAAGTTTCTAATATCCACTTCCTGGCGTAATCGCGGGAATATTGCTTCATTTCCATCCTGTCAAAATTATCAGCCTGGCTCTTTTTGATATTTTGTTCTCCTTTGGTTTCCAAGACTGCCTCCCCCAGAGTCACCTCCTTACTGCTCCTTCAGTGCGTCCTTCTCACGCTCCCAATTTCCAGTGGTAGTCCTAATGTGACACTTAATCTGGCATTCCCTCTGTACTTACTGTTAGGTGAACTCACCCCATAAAATACAAACACGTAACATACGCATGCAGCAACTGTCTCGCTGTGATCAACCTCTCTGTTTCCAGGCTTCTTACCTTACCAAAATTAAATTCTCATTCTGCCCTTTTGGCACCTGCAGGATGGCAAGACACTGGTTCAACATGTACAAAAGAGCACTCCTAAACGGCAACCACATGCGCCAGTAACTTATCTGCTACCTCCGGTCCTGATCCCAGCAGCCAGTATCACCATGCTACTCGTCACTCAGGTCTCTGGCCTGGACACCATCCTGAGCCAGACTTGGCTCCTTTCTTTTTGTCCAGGCAAGGCCTAGAACACTGCCCTGCCCTATCCAGCCAGGTGGGCAACACTTTCACACAGATTCTCATCACCTCACTTCTCAGTTTCGGCCACATCCCCTCTGTATCCTTTACAGATGCACCCTTGCCTATCTGAACTCTCTCCAAATGCTGCTGCACATTTCTTTTCCTCATCTATCATTTAGACCAAACCATCCTTTTCTCCTTATCTCTCCAGTGGTCTCACTTCTCAGATCAGGCATAAACCGATAATCGGCCATTTCAGCGTTCTCTGTACCTGCCCATATTCTGCATCAGCACCTACCTTTGACTTACCCAGGATACAAGACAAGTAACCTCATGCTTTTTCTCATTCCTAAGTCCCTCAAACTTCGGAAAAGTTCCTCAGGCATTCAGAAAGCCTCTTAAAAATGATCTTTCACCCTAAAGCCTACAAGAGTCTTGACAAGGGTTAAGCGTGTATTTCCATGTCTGCTGCCTGTGGTGGTTCATATCCAGTTCTCGGGATGCAGTACAAATAAAACAGCTAAGGGGCCACCCTGTCCCCCTCCCCCTTTTCTTGCACAGGTTCTGGTGGGCCACTGATCCCTCCCCACCTTGGTAAAACCTAATTCAGCAACAACAAGGGAAGAGTTCTCTGCTGGCTCAGTGGGCTGAACGGCCTTTCAGCAGCAAACTGTTAGATCATCTGGCCTAACTGCACTCTTAGATGCTAAAACGTCTAGAACAGGCCATCTTTGCATTCTTTATTTGTACAGCATCTTGTACAATAAGAGCCCACAATTAGGGTTTCCGGACAGATACTAGAAGGTACTTGCTTCTATGTAATGGAAATGGCAGTAGTAAAGAGGTAAAAAGAGCCTTTTTTTTATTAATTTAACAATCATAATTCCAAGCAACCCCCTTCTTTACCATTACTGTAACAAAGGACAAGTCAATCGCTTCAATCACTTTAAAAAGTTATATACACAGTGAAAAGAAAAATGAAACCAATTTTTCCAGCCTTCCTGAACTCCCCCAGACAGTGGTACTGAAATTAGCTGGAACATCTGCAGGATTAAGAGACTGCTCCTGATCAACAGGTTCACTAAATCTGGCCCAAATAACATGAAAAGTTCTACAGTTTTTTTATTATGTGCACTATATGTTAAAATATTTTACAAAACAATTTCTGGTAGCCCAACTAGGGGTTTTCTCATAGAAAAAGCTGAATAATTTGGCTGTGAACAACGAAAACTAGCAAGCGACTAAGTATATGTACTCTCTCGTTTCAGGTTCTGAAGGATAAAACTCAGGTTTTTGATCCAGCATAAACATTGCTTTTACTTTAGCTATCAGTAATAGGAATTCAGAGAACTTAATATATCTGTGTGTATATATATATATATATATACATAAAAAAATTAAAACCGAAATATTTAAATGCTAGGATGTTAAGAAACATTGGGGGAAAAAATCATCCTTCACTCAACTATTAATATCTCTCAAACAAGTAGGCAGGGAAAAAAGATTGTAATATATGGGAGTGAGCAAAAGCATCCAGCGTATTTGAAGATTCTGTCTGTCTTAACCCACATAGCTCAAAGATGGGTGGGCCATTGATTATCATGGAAATAACTGGGTAGGAATGAATGCCTGAAGAAGCAAGAACCAGAATAGCAGGGGCATTGTGGGCTCCAACCAGTTATCCCAGTTACTGACAGTCATTTTCTTCTTTTTAAAGAGCCCACATTTTGTAAAAAATGTGGCAGGTACAAAAGTTTTGCCACTGCTAGTTAAAACCAGCATTTCCAGGGTGCTATTTTCACTTAAAAAAATACTGCAAATATTTGTTAGTATTTTCGGCATGAACCTGCAACTCAGAGGGTTAGAAAGCCAAACCCCACAACTTTGTGACAATCAAGGTTGGAATACTTACCAGTTAAAATACCAGCAGGAAAACCCTGTTAGACAAACAGGTTGTTCACACTGACTGCCACATTCCCACTCCTCGAATCAAACTGAAAGGAGTAGAATGAATGGCCATATTCAAAACTGTTGTTAAATGAAGCGGAAAGGGTCAGCAAAGCAATGCTGGGCGAAGTCACTCCCCTTCTACCCATTACTTTGTAGTTAGCTTTGGCTTGGAAGCCCGAGGTTTTTTTTTCCTGTCATACATTTTGTCCACGCAGCCATGGATTTCTTACAATTGAAGAAATATTTAATCTTTTTTTCTTTTGAAAATCTACTAAGCCACTGTACGCAATAATATTGTCTGGTCCTCATCCTGCAGAGATATACCTATATGCATATTAACGCCTTCACCAAGAGGAAAACACTATGTAGGTGTGTAAAGGTAAACACTCCAAAAATCTCTGAAAGATCATTTTAAAACCAATTATAGTTTAAATAACCTAATGCATTGTTCAAAACAAAATGAAAGAATTTAGTGTAGAGTTTTACTCTTTTCAGGATCTAGGTCATTTCAGTCATCTGTGTGTGAACTGAAATTGCAAGAGGGTATTTCCAAACAGAAACAAAAGTAGCATATCTAGATTAGATAGTAAGACTCACAATTGTTAAGGCGATACTAAAACTAGAAAAAAATCTATTTAAGGATGGTGGCAATTTCCAAAAAGACAGAAGAAACACACACAAAGAAATTCATACTGCATTAAAAACCTTCCTAGCTATACCATTAAATTGAAAAAGCATTGTGTTGTCAGAAAGTTCCAGTTACACAGGTTCACAGTATGACTGAGATGGGAGACACATTCCTCCTACCAGGCACACCTTTCCTCCACCCATAACGCCTAGATTTAAACACACCGTGAGGCTCAGAGGCACAAATCCAGACTAGTGCTTTGTCTCATAGCAGACTTGGCCAAGATCTCGAGAGGAAAATCAAAGATGGGCAATAATCTGCCTAAAGGAAAAATTCTTAGCTTCCTCACCACGGGCACAGCTTGTCTGGAAGCACGATGGCTTCTCTGTCACAAACATTTCTTCTTCACATAACTCTATTTCTTCTCATCATCTTAGGAACACCCAGCTCTGTGCTACACCCTTACCTTCAATAGCACTTTGTAGCAATACATTCCCCTGTGATCTACTTACAGGTGTATTTCTGTTTCCCAACAGTCATTGCAAACAGAAGCATGTTAGATCCTCACCCCCTGGCTCCCCTTCTCTCTACAAACAGCCCACGAAGCTGACAAGCCCAGAATTCTGCATCAGGAAATAAACGCGCTTCCAGGATACCTCCATGCACAGTTCTTTGCAGTAACCTAACCATGGGTATGAAAGGCGTGCATGACAGAGGCAGGGTCTCTGCTGGTAAAAAACAGACAGCAGGAAGATGGAGACCCTTAGCAGCTCTACTCTCAGGGGGCATATCAGAGGTCTAGGAACACTCTCTTGCTGAGAAGGTCGTATTTCTCTCTATTAACCTAGATGCTCCCCAAACACCTCTACTACTTTCTGCCTACCCCATCCCCCCAGTATTTGTTCTTAGCCATTTTCTCTACCATCAGCTCCCACGAGCTTAGGGCCTACTTCTCCTCGCGCCCAACATTCCAAACCGTGGAAAATGACTAAAGCGTAGTGCACTTACAAAAGCCTTTGCCTCGGCCTTAGCCAGTTGCTGTCGCCTTCCCACGGCATCAGAGTCAGCAGTGGAAATGCTGACAGTGTGAAGAAAAGATGGCTTTCCTGCTCCCTGTGCCAACATCACGGCAATCTTCAGCGTCCGGGAGGAGTCCTGGCAGGAGTCCTGGTGCTGGGCCTGCAGCACTGTGGAGGGACACGAAGCATTAGCGAGAACTGGTAGAGGCACAGGGCCAGCGTACCACAACACCCCTTGCAGACATTCCCATTGTGTTACAAGTCAGGACATTAAAAATCAAGTAAGTGTCTTGGGACCTACTTGTATATCCTGCAGGCTCCATATGGAAGAAACCCTATCACAGAGAATGTCTACAACTGCAGTCAAAGCTATGCCTGAAGCTGTGCAGACAAGACACAAAGTAGGTTTACCCCAGCTAGCTCACACACCAATAAATAGCTCAGCTGCAGCAGCAGAGGCCCAAGGGCAGCTGTACAAAACTACCCTGGAAAGTAGGGTAACACGCACATCACACACAGAGCTGTGTGCTCCCAAGGCTGCCCCGCTGCCAGCACTCAGCTAGCAAACTTCTATCTGTTGCAGGGTTGCACATATGAGTTGGAGATGTGCAATTTGGCTGCAGACTAAGCGTTCCCTGAAAAAGCCTGACATTTCGTGAGGAACACCTAATGGGCAGGTGTCAGTTTCTTGCCCCTTCAAAACATCCTTTGTGCTGCGGCAGTTTGAGGATCAGTCCCATGCATTAAAGGTGTTAATGCCAGCACATTTCCTCACAGGTACCAAAAGAGAAATGGGGAGTTAGCTGACTAAAAGCCTCAGCGTTTATCTGTCCTAGGAAAATCTGCACGATTCTCTTTAAAAAAAGCTTTCCCCCTTGTTGCCAAATGTTGTTCTCTCTTCTCTTTCCTCTTTTCTGGTGTTTAACCGTAATTTTGCTCCTCTATTTCCTCTAGGTACATTAGACAAATACGCATTAGCCAGTCTGTGTAATTTGATGAAACAGAAAGTTGTAATGTGTATTTGGATAGGTTATACTGGAACAGTTAGTCCATTAACTACTTGGTGGGATAACAATGTCCCTATTTTTAACACCCAAATACAGATTTTTTAATTTAAAAAAAAAAAAGTAGCAAGAAGAAACACAGACATGGAAAGAAAAATGGCTGAGGAAATCAACAGCAAAGTAGCCTTTTACTAATGTGGCAGAAAATACAGATCTCTAAGGCAGATACAGGAGAAAGGAAAAAAGCGAACTTCAGTGAACCTAATTTAGTCATCTTCGCCAAGTAAAATACAAAATGGGAAAAAAAAAGTTAAATTCTTAGCTCCTCTCCCAGATTTTATTCCCTTTTCTGAGGATATGCTTACTTTTCCCATAGAAACTGTAGCTGTGTAAAGGTCAGGTTAAGACGTCAGCACATACTCCAAAAACCCACCAGCGTAAGCAAGTTAGAAAAGGTAAAAGCATTTTTAAATGCTTTCAGTGGTCATCACCTTGCTCTGATAGTGTTCAGTTTTAATTGTTGAGGCTATGATTCCTTGTTCAGTTCCATGCAGGTGGACCACGTTTACCTGTACAGGGACGTGTCTGACATCAGTGGAACGTCATCTGGGTGCAGTCATCTGCTCTGACCGCTTTAATGCTACTACCATATAGATGGATGAAATTATTCTCATAGCAGCATATTAACAAGAATTGTTTACCAGAAGAAACAGGCTGCTCTAACATTCAAAGCTTCAGCTTGAAGTCGCTACCTCCTACGCATATTACTTCCATGTCAGATCCTGCACACACGCCACACCAGGGCTGTTACTCAGGTGCAGGTTTGCAAGTGCAAGTTGTTAACTTTTAATTCTGTGGGAAGCTTTAAGAAGATTCCCCTTTCCTCATTCAGCAGAGATCTCTCACCTGCTTCCATGAAAGACTGCTTATTTGAAAAATGTCCTGGCCTATAACATTTGCCTTCTTAATTATGAAGTCTCAGCAATGAAGACCAAGAACGATGAGTTTAAGTGTAACTCTATCAGTCTCTGCCTGGTGGGCATAGGGCTGCTCCAATGGCAAAGAACTTCTACGTTCTATCTTAGAAGGGATCCGGCAAAAAAAGAAAAGTCAAAAGCAGCCAAGCCCAGCAGATTTTAAGGGCTCAAGGCATGGACTGCAGGATTTATTCAAACTTCCATACAGTAAGCCCTCCTTTCATAAAATTTGACTTTCAAACTGCAGTCAAAAATTCTTGAGTGTCTTAGAAGCCCAAAGTGTCATTTTGTCTTTGTGCAGGCAAACAGAATCCACATTCCTTCGTCACTCTCGAAATGGGATTGCATATACTGTACATGCAGCATTTGCTAACTATGAAGGTGAATCTATTGTTGAATACAATTTTATCAACTCCCTACCAATACCCAGCCACATATCCACAAACCACCAGCAATGTTCATCAGAATAAGGGAAGCATGAAACTGCAGTTTGGAAAATTCTGGCAGAGAAGGGAAATGTATGCTCATCTATTTATAAATGAAGTCTGAAGCTAGCTTCACCGATCATCCTATAAATAGTGACTTGCATGAAATCCAAAGTAACAGATCTGGTATTTCATACATTCTTGCTCCTTATTCTAGAGCAGCAGTTGTCTGCAAAACCTCACTTCCCCCCTGTTGCTGTGGTACTTTCAAAAAGCTTTTTGAACCTGACTCCTATGCGCTTGAACTCAAGGTCCAAACATCTTTTTTACATGAGGAAAAAAAAGTCCAGAGTACCATTTAGTCCTTTGCAGAAGGGATATGAAGGGAAGTCGTCTTCTTCCAAGGCTATATCTAGCAACATTTACTTAACCATTTTCACTACTTCCTTGAACAGTCACTTTTGTGGGAGTGTAAACATAAACTGTTGCAAAACTTGCCTGCAGTTTGAGGGAAGATTGCTGCCTCATTAGCACACTAGCTAAGGTAGGAATAAGTTTTAAAGTCTGCTAATATTCTGATATTAACAGTTCATCCACACCTATAGGATCCAAGCCATCTGTTAGAAATTTCATCACAAAGTAGAATTAGTGGATGGCTGAGGGGAATGTTGAATCGCAGAATTAAATCTTAATTGTGAGCTAGTTTCCTTGCCTCTTACTCTCAACTTTTATCTTTATTACAATTAGCCAGAGGTCACAATGCTTTATTCCTGTCTTTCAGGGTGTGTATTACCAAAACTGCCAAAGCCTAGAACAACTTAGAAGGCTATTGTTTAATATATTTATCCTCTAGAAACAAAAACAAAATCAAAAAAAACAGAGCAAAACTTACACAGCAGGTGATGCTTCTTGCATACTTCCTCTCCAGGAAGCCTGTCTCCTGGAAGACAGCTTTATTTCCAGTTAACTGAGTATTCACCTCATCTTCAAAGGTTATGACTTTTTATCCAGGTTATTGGTATGAGCTGTTGACATTAGTGGAAAAAAGTTAATGTAAATTTTACACAGCCGAGCAAATTATGAGAGGCTGTAGTAACACTGGTTGATGGAAAATCCCCCACTAGCCTGTCAAGACAGGTTGGATCATCTGCATGTCAAAAGTTAGGTGCCATTTTTTGTCCCTATGACAAGGGGACATGTCCCTATGTCCCTAGCTCCACAAGGATGCACTCAGCACACCTATTCTTCCTTATCTGGAAAACACCATGTTGTGCTCTAGTCCTGGGTAAGCAACAGTTCCAAATCCATATGGGATCCTTTGCAGCAAAACTGAGGTTTGGATTTCATGACAAAATCCAGAAGTTTCTGGTTTTGCAGGCAATCCAGCTTCTTATAAAAGGGTTTAATTTGGGGGAAAAACAAAATGGCTGTTAGGAAAGTTTGAAAAGCGGGATAGCTGATGGGAAGGAGAGGCCCTATAAAAATCAAAGACTGCCTATACTGTTTTTCCCAATCCCCAAGCGCTTTTAGGGCCTTTGTGCTACCCATGGAAAATGTCGCCACAAAACCAAGTGACAGCACAGTGATTTTCTCAGCGACGAGATGAACTTTTTTAAGTGCCTGACAGACCAGAATTTGATTTTTCCTGCATTCGCGCTCAAGATATCACAAAGCACTTTACAAATCAATGCATTACACTGGTTCGATCATCTCTAGCAAATGGAAGCCTAGAATAGAAAAATGGCCTTTAATATATGACAGAAGAGTCTGATGCCAGAATTTCAGGATGAAATATATAGAGTGGTGAAGATTTGTGATTGCACCTTTCCCCTCAAGTGCCTGGAACTCGCTGGAAAATGTACATGGTTATTCAAAATACATATTGCTATGACAATGGCCTAAATTCACAAAGTTTGGATCTAACTCAGGAGATTCTGACAATGCAAGAACGGTTAGACCCAGGGGTTAGGTACAATGTTGAACAAAAACAAAGCCATGGGTTACATAAAATAAGTTTCATGGTACAAGTAACTGTAACTTATCCAATTGACATATGAAGAATGTCAAAAAAATATACTGAGCTGGATAGAAGCGTTTTTAAACATGTGCGTACATGCATAGGGTACAGCCTTCTTAGCAGAGCCCTATACAAGACCATGCATCTATGCAGCCTTGCCCCCAGCATCCAGACTGCTGGGAACTGTTTTCAGCTCAGGCCCACTGGTGGATATGAGGCAGCTCCACTGATTTAGTGGTGTAACTGAGATCAGAATCTGACCAAAAGTTTTTAGAGAAAATAAACAGGGGGATTTTTTGAAAAGCATACACTACTCTATCTTATGGTTCTTCCCCAACCTTATAAACACAGCTAAACGCCACAGAAACAAACAGTAGCTATGTTTACACTGGAGGAAGTTGTAGCTTGTCAGGATACAGTTGTATAAATAATTTAAAAAATAACCCCATATGTACTGCATGACCTTTTATAAAGGAAAATAATAGAATGGAAAATTCTATTTTCCCACCATGTGCAGAAAGTCATTCTAGCACCTGTGACACACAGGCCCGCACTAATGCCTGTTGTAAGTTTCCTTCCTTGAGCTTTGGATCAGGCCCATGGTGAGAACAGAGAAAGTGATCTACCTCTTTCCAATTAAGGTGGAAGAATTCAGTGTGCACTTTTCACTTGGAATACAAATCTATATACATAGCAGTTATGTTTTTATAATGTACAATATGAAAGGAAAGTAAGGGTTAAATGTAGCGACAAAGGAACACAGTGTGAAAATGCAGTCATTTTTTGTGATCTTTAGCTATTTTGGTTTCGTTTTAGAATGAGAGATTCACAGGGACCTGAAAAAAAAAAAACCAACGGTAATAGCGGTAACTTCATGCAGACTTGTATATTCTGCTTCTGCTTGAGTAGAAGCCTTGCATTTTTTCTTTTTTTTTTTTCACTCTCATGAATACAGTGGAAGTCAACAATAAAAATACATACCACAGAACTATTTTGTATCTGTGTTTTGTTTGTAAAGCCCTTTCACCAAAAATCACAGTCAGGTCTAAGCAACTAATAGGTTTGAGGGTGGGAAATATATTTCACAGCTTTTCACCCTTCAGATTCTAATCTAGCAGAGTCAGAAGGAGAGAGGTATTGCTTCTAGCCAGCACTTTTTATGGCCGTAGAACACCTCCCACCAGCCAGATGCTCATAATACACTACGATCACCGACAGTAACTAATACACATGTAAGTGGTCCCCGCAGGGAGGCTGGGGAATGAACAAGTCTCTTGTTTCAGCAAAGATACCCCAAGAGCCAGACTAAGGCATATTAATAAAAGCATACAGGAAAAAAAAAAAAATTTAAAAATCTCTTATTCCCTGATGCCTCACAAGCCCAGACATGCTCTATTATCATGGTCTTCAGCTAATGAAACAATCCAACCCACAGCACTAGATGTTTGTTCTGTAGGACTAGGGTGTGTTTTCAGCGAAGCTAAAATAGAATCTGTGGTACCTCATGTAATTCTGGTCGTTAGTCCTTTTAGGATGCACATCTTCCTGGACCTCTAGAGGAAAAAAAAAAAAAAAAAAAGACTTGGTCAAAAGACTGGTTTTGCCCTGAGACATAAAGCAGTGATAATGCTGTGTTGTTACTTCTGCCTCCCATGTTCTCCTGTTGTGTCAGGAGAAGACATAATCCTTGGAAGATTTGTATAATAGGTGTTCTGCACCCATCCAGGGCAAAACGTTGTTACTTTAGGAAGCACCCTCAGGTAGGCAGCTCCCTCCCAGACCCACTTTGCCTTGTTTGTTCTCTACCTTGCACTAGAGTGGCCTCACAAGTCTACTTTATTTTCTGACATGCTCTATAGAATCCAGAAATGTAATGCAAATGAATAAATGCTTGCTTTACGAGCTGGGCCTCAGCTCTCAATTGAAAATTAGTCCCGCAGTAAGGGACAGCTCAAGCCGAGATAATACAGATTCGCTATTTAACTAACAGGGACTCCTTTTGCCATCTTCTATGGCTTGCAGTTCTCACCATTGCTAGGCCAAGCTGTTCAGAGAGTCTGACCATGGTAGTGATGGCAATAATTCATTTATTCCTCTTTCAGCACTCGAGACTATCCTGGTCTATTCACCCTTAGAGTTCTGGTTTCATTTCACCCATTTTTCGTACATGCTTTGCCATTTCTACAGTAGCTGATATTTATTGACTTATAACCTTGAACTGCTTGACTCAGGAAAGCAGCCTGGACAGTTCCGTACTCGGAACAGTTGTTCCTTAAGAGACAAGATGGAAACAAGTGCCAGATTCAGATACATTCTTAAGAAAGTCAATTTTTTCTAAATTTCTTTGTCCAGAGAATCCACATGGGTAAATTGCACTCTGCAGAGCATTCCCACGTAGCGACGAGCACCCAAGGCTGCTTAGAGGGTGCCAAGGACAGCGCTGCAGCTGTGCAAGGGAAGGGTGATTTCATCAGCCAACGGCAAGAGCCAGAGGCTTACAAAGCTGCAGCCTCCATGATTGCTCCACAGGTCACCATAAGGCACTGCTGGCCCCTTCCGTCAGGATCAGCGCTGCACACATTGCAAGGTCTTTGGGAGAAGCGTTTCGGCATGTTTTCAGGAGACTTGCTTAAAAATGGGATGTCTCTTTCTGTGCTGGCTGACGAGAAAGCTGCACACAACAGGAACGTGCTGAGGACATTACATATTGCCTGGAACAGGGTGAAGACCTGGGGCCACATTACTTCAGGCAGCTGAATTTGTCAAAATGTTATAATTTGATTGCAATGGCCACAAAGAGCAGACGTATCACAGCGGCATAACTAAAACTTGTGTATTCGCCACCAGCTCAGGCCTGGTGAAAGATTTTAGCTACAATTACACTTGCAACTAATTGTATCCAACATGTAAATTAGATTTCCATCTTGTTTAAGAGCCTCCGGTAACACCCCCCTCCCTGGCTGTATAAATCACTACAGGATTCTGTACGCAGACAATGACTCATGCTCTCAGCGACTGGCTCTCAATGGAAGCTTTAAACCAGCTTCAGTGGCTTGTAGTGAAGTGCTGATTTTGACAAAAAGTTTGGATTCTTTCAGAGGCATCTCATTTATGTATGTGTCCCACCTGAAAAATCACTTTGCCTTTGGTCTTCATTCCCTTGAAGAATGTGGTTGGCACAAACTCTTCTTTTTTTTTTAGTTCACAACTTTTTTTTTTTTTTTTTTTTGATTGATCGATCTGAGGTCAGAGGAGCAGAGGAAGATGCCTAAGCTTTTCATATTCCAAGAAGGAACACACTGTAAAGTGTGGAATTTGCTTCATCTTTTCATTCAGGAGGCTTTTATATGAATCATATTGATGCTGTTTTCTGTCCTGGGATAGACCTAAATATCACTGGAGGCCCAACTCACTACTACCATAAAGGTCACTGAAATCAACAGAGATGTGCTGATCTCTTCCATCAGTGTTTTCCTTATAACTTTAGGTAGAAGTAAGAGTAATGTAAAGTTTTACATGTTCAGAAATCTTCATAACTGACACTGACATTATGACAAGGGAAGAATCTGGGTCAGCTCTGTCTCCTACTCTCCTTTGTTTTCCAGGAGAAAAGGATGACTACCTCTGTTATGCTAAACAGAAGTAAATCGCATGCTAAAAAGCGTACCATTTATCAAATCAAGATATTCATTCTAATTTATCAAGCAGAGGTCAAGAAATTACCTAGTCAGTTTTGTATGTACTGAATACAGAATACACTTCAGACTTGAATCCATCAGGAAAATACAAGATCCATCTGCTGAAGATAACAGCAGATAAATTCACTACAAATGAAGTGCAAATTTTCCCACCCATGTGAGTAATTAACTATCAGAACCATTCACTTTGGGATGTACTGAGACATCATGAACTCTCTAGCAAATACCAGAATAAAATGCATTTCTGAAAGCGATCCTGTGGCTTCAACAGGAACTTCTGGCTAGATGAAGAAATTACTCATTGAGTGTTGATGACCTATGCCATGGAAACCATACAATCATGGTGGCTCCTTTTAGCCTTAAAGAAAAAGAAAAAAATGTACCTGCACTTCATTCCCTTCACTTTTGACACCTAAAGAGTCACCTGTTGATAGGTTCATGCAAATAAAGACTTACTTTCATCTCCAAGTAGAACAGCTGAATTCTATGTCACTTATTCTTCCTAAACCCTTAGCAAAAAAAACCTCAGAGAACCTATGCAGGAGGAATGGGTGAAAGGATCAAAAGATTTATTAGGGGCGAAAGTGCAAATGTTCAAATCCAACTCCGCTCTCCCCGACCTCCTATTTTTAGGAGACTGGTAAGAACTTGATTATTGTTGAAAATTCTCCCTTCCAGTCAAATGTTGTTGACTTTGGCCAGCAGCTCAAAAGAGATTGGGGAAGAGGAGGACACAGATGTGTAATTCCATGTGAAACCAGGCTAAAAATCACTGTAAAATAGTCCAGGTTTGTTGTTGCTCTTATTCCCTCTACTTCAATGGAGCTGAACTAACAATTGAGTTACGGAAGGAAGCCGTAGAAGTCTTCTCTGACTCCGTACACCCCTGGATAGTCATCCAACTCCTTGAAAGCATTGTGAAAAGGCCTCTTCCCATCCCTTAGTCTAGAGACTGTAACGTCATAGCCTGCCTCTATTTTAATTCACAGCTGAAAGTTTGTGATAAGAAAAAACAGGAAACAATCTTACAAATGAACAAAGACATGTTCAGGGTGGATCCACATCCACCTGAAAATGGAGACTTTCCATTATGGAACGTACCTAGTAATAATCCATATCTGCTTTTCACAGTACAGGCATATTCATTCAATGCATTTTTACACTCTAGAGTTAAACAAAGCCTCCAATCAGATCTTTGCTACAGTTCAGAAAAGCCAGTGGCAAGAATGATAACCTCAGTTTTCATTCCATGGCTGTTGTTTGGAAATATCTTACTCACTATTAACTAAAATAAAATAACGGCATGACAAGTATACTTTAGCTGTGCACATAATGACAACAGATAAGACCACCGTACTTAAGGAGCTTCTGTGGCCCACCGTGAACCTCCATCTTTTAAGGTACTGATACCTGTGAATACAGAAATTTACATTTTTTCAGTATCTATAACAGTTACAAAAAGGCTGTTTGTTTGCTACTTGCCATCAGATCTCAGAGATGATTTTTTTTTTATTTAAAAATTTAAAAAAAAAAAGGGCTCAACTTCTTCCTTCCTTGTAGCACCTTTATCTAGCAGGCAGGACTGTAAGGAATGGAGACAGTTTGCTTTAAAAGTTAGGCCGATAGTAATTGCTTGAAAACATACATTTCTAATAGATACTCCATGTCATAACTAGCTCACTGCAGGCTGGGTCCCTCTGGCCTCACTGGAAGTTCCCAGTACAGACCAGCTGCTGTGTGGGTTCGATTTGCTCCTCGCACACAGGACTCCCCAGCCGAGCTGGGAGCCTGCAGAGTCAGAGCAAGCCAATTCAAAGCAATATTTAGAAACTTATTAGCACAGCAGACTTTAACAGCTCCTCTTCTAACAAGCCAGAGACTGATTTGGGGGTTGAGGTAATCTGTCACTGTCTAAACACACACTTTCACGAGTCTCACGATCCACACAGCAAACACATGAAAATATGCCAGCTTCAGGGATGATTCCCTTCCTCTCTGCAATGAAAGAGGTTGCAAAGGCTCTGAAAGCCAGCATTGCCCCAGCTGAAATGTTTTGGGAAATAACAGCATTTCTAAGAGAGACTCATGTCACACCACCCACGGACTCTAGCTGCAGCACCGGCAGCTGTGCCTGCTTCACTCACCCACAGGCAGCCTGTTCCCAAGATATGCCACCAGGTGTTTACGGGAGATGAACAGGAAGCGACTGGTCTTTGCAAGGCCTCACAGTTATACTTTCCGAAAAAATACCATTTCTTGAATATATTATCACCATTCAGTTTTCCGGTTATCTCCTTTTAAAGAGTTGTACCATCACATTTTTGGGCAAGAGCTGAGGGACTAGGGGAGAAGTCATACTAATTAGTAAGAGCAGCAACAGCAGCTCTCTCCTGGTGAGGACATTGATCCGGGCAGAGGCTGCTGTGCACGCAGTGAACTCTGGCTCATGCTCCAGCCAATAAAGATTACAGGCATTGTATCACACAGCCATCCTTTCCTGACAGAGCTGATAGAGTAGCCGTGTTGCTAGCACTTACATTTTTATCAGGAATTGTAAGACAAGACATTTTTTCTGAAGACCTTGCTACTCGAGTCAAGTGATTGTGTAAGAATATCAAATCTCTTTACAGGTCACGCTGTTCTACCCATCAAAGAAAAAGTAAGTTTATTTTCTTTTTTAGCTGTTGAAAAAAATGCTTTAAAATGCATCCGAGACCTCTGAAAGCTGAAAATCTGAAAGGCAAATATAAAAAGTTCACCCGCCTTCCTTTTTTCTTCAATCTCATAAGATTCAAGTCTACCTCCTTTTCAGGAGGATCTAGTTTGGGGGATTTGGAACTTCAAGTGCAACAGTGAAATGAGTGGGTGGTCCAAGTGAAGAGGAGGACGTCCACCTCAAGTAAAGCTCTCTTCTCTGATTATGAACACGAATCAACGGAACTTCAGGGAGTCCAGGGAGAAATCCACTAGTCTACGTTTCAAAATGCCTGGTATTATTGGGCTACTTAGGCTTTTGGAAACAAGATCTTCACACAGACATCCAAAGTGGAAAACAAAACAGACTCTGCCACAGATGAAACTCTTGTTAGGAGAGAGGATATGGAAATCCAATTAGCTCTTCACCTCTCAGATGAACCCTTCAGGTTGTGGATGAAGCACAGTAACATATGAGGGTGGAGAAGCCTGCAAAGCCAGCCCTAAGGCTGCATCTGCACTATGCATAAACAGAGAGCTTCGGTTCCTGGTTCTGTACTTAGGATTTTCCATAAGGCACCAATTTCATTTTAAAATGACTTTTACGTAACTAGTACATTTTGTGCAAAACTGGTTAACTCTACGCCCTCAAAATATCATGCGCTTCCCAGCATATAAATCCCAGACCTTGACATCTAAAGAATGCTTGGCAGATCCAACGAGAAACACAGCCAAGCTAGATGTCAAGGTATTTGTTAGGTTTCCAGTCAGCCAAGAATATTAACACCTTGCCCATACTTAAAAGGAATAAGGTTTTTGTGGCGCTGGAGACAGCGCATGAAGAAATTATTATAAGACAGTTTTTGTGTGTTCTGCAAAAAGTGCGTGTGCTTGGTTGGCTTTGAATGCATGTGTCATAGAGACAACCCTCCAAGATCTGCAAATATGAATTCAGAGTGCTGCCTGGACTTGGTAACCTCATCTAATTTCTTAGGACAGAATCTTTTTGATGTATGCACATAGATGGAATTATCTGGAATCCAAAATAGCTGGAAGGGAGAGAGATCCTCTCAGGTGACAGCCTGCCATTTCTCATCTGCTTTTCACTGTATATCTCTTCAGAAAACTGCCATTGACAAAAACCAAAAGAGAGCCTGCCTTTCCAGTGCCTTGAACTCAGAGAAAAATAGGAGTGGAAGGGATCCCAGAGGACTGCTTAGCCTATCTCCCAGCCTTAGGGCGCACCCAGACCTGGGTTTGAGATTCCTATATTGACAGGCCTTCGGTCACAGCCTCCACAATGTTCCCTTCCTTCTCTATGCACCTCTTCAGCTATGCTAATTCTAGAAGTTTGCCCTAAAATCCAGCCCAAACGGTGGCACATCCTAAAGCAGGACGGTGGGATTTTCGTACTGTATTGACACCTCAGATTTTTATTGGCTTCATTACAGACAATGGAGCAGTTTTGCACCAGCTAAGGGTCTCACTGATACCCGACGACATCAGTGAACAAAGCCGTGAGCAAGCAGGCCTGTGCAGAATATCCACCCAGCTTTGGCAGAAATCAGGACATCTTTTCATATAAGTTCAGTAGAGATCTCTTAAAATCCAAACTGGATTTTACACAAAAACACTCCTGTTTATCGTGGGTGCAGCGAGGGAGCAGCATATGTTGGCTGCAAGAGCTGGGAGGAGCAGAGCCCTCCATGCCAGAAGATAGCAGAGGCCACGGGATCTGGCCCCAGCCCACTGGCCTGCTTCCCACTCCTCAGGGCCAACAGGTCTCCACCCAAGACTCAGCCTGAGCTGCGGACTTCCCACCTCTTTCCAAAACACCAGCAGGCTCTGGTTTTTGTGCTGAAGCCCCAGACAAGATTGTAGACTGGAAGGCATGCATTCTTCTCCCATCCACGCTCCCTTTTTCCTGCTCCTTGAGCCAGCAGGAGGGAGGAAGGCAGGAGCAGACAGAGAGCTGGCCTGCAGGCACCAGGTCACCTCCCTGCACCCTGGGCTGCTGGCTCCTGGCAGCCCCAGGGCAGGAACTGCCTGCCGTCCCCAGAGATGGCTGCTGGGGATGGGGAGGGGTTGTCCCCTCCTAGGATCAGCTTGCTCCCAAGCTGGATGGGTGGGACGGAGAGGGAAGAGAATTGGATGCAGTAGGAGGAAGGAGAGGAGAAAAGAAAAGAGAGGAGATCCTCTTGCCAAATGCATTTGCAGTTTTTATAAACAACAGAAATCTTCCTCCCACCATTGACTCAGGCAGAGCAAGTTAGAAATCCATACTAGGGCAGGGATGACCCACTTGGTACCAGATCACAGCAATAAGGAGCTTAATATATAAGGCAGTTTAGCATTGACGGGACATTATAGGCCAGATTCTGTTCTTATTTTCCACATCTTTAACTGCACCATGACAGCCAGCAGCAGAACTGTGCCATCCAGACACAGAAGGCCTTGCAACTACCTTCAGAGGCGCTGATCTCGCAGCAGGCAGCGCTGTAAATGGTACAGGCTCAGCTAGCAATTGCAGACTCTGCCTGCAAGCTCTGCAGCTGCCCCCCAACCTGCGCACAAGCACCACGTTTGCCCACACAAAAAGATCCGTGTAGAGGCACTGTACAGTGTGGTGAAACACTTGCAGATGCTTGCTGTGACACTGCTGCTCAGAGCCCACAGGCCAGCCACTCTGTGGTAGATTTTCCCAAATTATTTTAAAATTATTTCATTGACTCAGATATATTTCAATATAACACTCATGTTTGGAAGAAAAATGAGATTTCCTTCTCTTCCACCAGCCTTTCCTATTCTGCTCCCTGTTCCTTTGTCACATAATTTCTGCCTATGTCTGGGCTGCAGGAGAACTTCCTTGTCACAAGGGACAAGCATATGCCTGAACATCAGGATCGGCTTCCTCTTAGCAGCCGATTCACACAGGGAATGCTGGAAATGGGACCAAGCAGGCACAGAGCCAAAAGCATCTTCTAGCATAATCTGGTCCCTGTTGACCTTGGAACTCCAGGAGAGATTTGGGTCCTACCCAAATGACCTCTCCTCTGGCTTTTCCTGCGATGCTCACACTGCCAGGCCATGCCTGTGCAGCAGATAGGAGCCAAGACAACTGATTCAGCTGCCACCAAGTCAGTAAAAGCTTTTCTGCTCCTTCCTGCAGCTCCACATGCACATGGAAACCTTACTCTAAAAGGAACAGCATTAAAGTGGTGGTCAAGCACACCACATGTAGAAATGCCAGAATTTAAGGAACAGAGACTTCACGACGAGGAATAACTGCATGAATGCCCCTCTTACATAGGCCACAATGTCCCCCATTGTCATTTCCTTCACCAGCAATAAATTCTGGGTAAACTGGATTACATCTGGGTTAGGTTTGTCTTCCTAGGAGACTTAGAGGTTCCAAAGGGAAGAGAATTCATTATTCATTATGTACCCTATTACTTTGTTGCAGTGATTACTTACCCTCCTTGTTGAAAACAAAAAAACCCCTCAGAACAAACAAAAAATACCAAACCACTCCTCTGACTAACTTTTCAGCATCCACTCCCACCTCCGCAGAGGAAGAGCTGCTTGCGCAATTTTAATTCAGCCTTCTTTTATTATGAGCTATTACACGCTATTTTTTCGATTCTTCTTTCTGTCTCCAGGAATAGCAGTCCCCAATAGCAACGAGTAGATACTCCGTTTTCTCCTCATTTTCTACATGTTACTTGATGCCTGCCTTTCTGCTCTTAACACTGCATTTCTCATTTCTTTGTTGGTTTTTTTGGTGGTTTTGTTGGTCGGTTGGTTGGTTGTTCCCCCCCCCACCCAGTGCTCACAGCTAAGATACCCTGCTGCTTCCTAGCCCTCAGTCAATCCCCAATTTTTGGCTTCCAATCTCTACCTGTTTATCTATTCAGACTCAGGCTCCATGAAACGTCTCAGTTACATTCATGCTGATCTACTAAATTCCATTCTGCCAGCCCTCAACTCTTGCCCTGATAAATCCCTAAAAGGTCCGTTTCCTCCCTCCTGTACTAGAGTCAGACTGCCTTGCCTGGCTACTTGCTGCCCTTCCTGAACGTCAGATACCCGAAGGCAGCCTGTACAGCAGCAGCCAGTTAGAAAACGTCCACGCAGCCCCAGTTTGGCTTCCAAGCTGCCTATCATCACTGGATCAGGCCATTCCCTGCTCAGTGCTCAAGCAGTCCTGCAGTTTTCACTCAGTGAGTCATCCAAGGCCTATTTCATCGCACACTGTCCAAACCTTGAACTGTATCCAGGACAACACATATCCAAGTTCCTCCCCAACATCAGTGAATCAATGGCAGTTGTGAGTACTCACAGGCACAATACTCGGTGGTATCCCAGGAAAAGCTTTCAGTAGCAGCAACTGCAGCACTGGAAAACTGCTACGCATCGCCTTCTGGCCGAGCCTCGAGCAGGAGAGGCAGTTACCCACCGCCATAGGCTTCACAGGTACTTCCTGATGGCACAGCAGCACCAAGATTCAGGAACACACAGTTCTGTGGGGAAAGCATTTTAATGGTTTTTAGATGCTTCTTCCCTTGGTGCTCCTCAACCTAATTTCTCTCCTGCCTTTCTCTGTCCCAGTCCCAGATGCTTCCCTCTACTCACCTTTGGCTCCAGATTTTACCCCTCCCAGAAAACCAGTGCTGGTCCTAAATCCCAGCTCTGCACCCATCCGTGCCACATCTTAGTCCCCTACCTACTTCTCTGATTAGGTCTCCTTCCCTCCTTATTTCCATCTCCCAGGTAAGATCAGCCTGCCTTCTCTTTTTACTTCCTGCAGCAGGTGTAGCAGCCGGGGAATCAGTGAAAGGACAGAAAATGGTGTTCCCTGCACTTTATAACTCACAACTTTTGCCCATGAGTAGGAGGAAGACTTGCCATAATGGTCTGCTCAGAGGTGGGCCTGTGCCAGAACATGCTCAGTGCCAACACTCTTCCCTGACTTTAGCTGACAAACTCTAACAAGTGTCTCCTTGGTAGATGGTGTTACAGATTTTCTGAGGTTTTATAATGACTAAGTTCAGGCTACTTTCACAGAAGTGGCAAACCACACATCTGTGGTAACTGCCTTCCTAAACAGCAAGCCAATAAAGTTTAACCAATCTATAAAAAAAAAATCATATAACACGGGACACAATTTGTTGTGAGAAAGAGCTGAAGAGCTTTGGTTGAAAGTTAAAAAACCCACAGCAAAAGCAAGTTCAACTTAAGCCTGACACACAGGGCAAGATACTTCAGTATGAAGAGTTCAGATTTGACATTTACAAGCTACTGAAAATTGGAAGTCTCAGACAATGTATCTGTGTCATTTATTGGCACAGACACCTGAACTTTCTAGAATACATTTTCTTAGCAACTGAAGCTTTTTGGGAGATATCAATGTCTTAAGATAGCCTCTGCATGTGGCTTTTCTTTTGAGATGCTTTACCAGTTACAGTTTTTGGTGAAAAAACAAAACTTGTTCCCACCCTTCTGACCTCTGCTCTGCTGCACCCATTCACACTCAGCCATCACCTCAAAAAAATTACAGGCAATTAACTCCACCAGATGCTCTCCTCTCTTGCAGCTCTGTTTAGAAAATGTTCAGCTATGTCAAGCTCTTTTTGGTATTTTTCCACTGCTCAAAGCCAGGCCCTGTGGCTCTCACATCAAACTGCTCTTTTGCCCAACTCCAGTGATGCTAGAAAGGATTTTCCTTAACCAAAACCAAATGGCCTGCCTTCCCTCTTCTGAAAAGAACCAATGTAAATTGATTGCTAAGCCTGAAAGGCTGTCACTGACATTTCCTAGGACAAGAACTTTTCTTTATCTTCTCCTGAGATACACAGCTCAGCTGTCCAAAAAATGAACACTTCTGAGCAAACTAATAAACCTGCAATTAATATCCAAAAATTGTCTAATGGAGAAGACCGAGTTATTCTTACAGTCATAAAAGGAAGAAATGATCGTAAGTGATATTTAACCCACAAGCAGCCAGCTGAGCAAAACACTATGGCTATTCTAAGAAACAACAAAGTTGGTGCAAAAATGGCCTAGCAATTTAAAGCAGGCCTTTTGTTCATAATTTAAAGGTGGCACAACGTGTAGGCTCAAGCAACCTGAATGTCCTCTGTGGCTCTGGATCTATCTGTGACTCTTTCTAGCCCTATATGTTGCTGTCCTGGAATCCAAAGCTCAGATCCTATACCCTCTACTTAGGTTTAGGCACAATAAATCACGCAGTCACGGTCATGCACCAAACACTGAGGAAACGTTTAACATATCTCCACACCCTATTCTCTGTCCCTTTCCTGACTGCTTGGAGCCCCCAGATCCCTCTTAGTCCCTCCAAAGTAATTGCAATAAGATGTCCTGTCATCACACAGAAATACTGCATTTGCATGTTATGGTTCTGCAGCGCTTCTGCACTGACTTGCAGAGGGAGTACCACAGCAGTGCACAGTTGCTCGCAGACTCTGCAGCATTTTTCAGTGATGAAGTGACCCGTTACTCATCAGAACTAGTAACACTGGTCTATAGGCTTTGAAGGTTATGGATGTTGGTATGAACATACAGCTCCTTTGAGACTGGTAGAGGCCTAGCCAATGTTGAAAATGAATTTGCCTAAAATTAGCAGTAAGCCCTAGTAATCAATTTATCTCAATTTCATAAAGTTTTGCCAATCTTAACATTCCCACTCCTTGCATGGGAATCTCTGCTCATTACTAATGAAGACTGATATTCAGCACAGACCTGTCATTTAAGCACTCAGACTACTCACACCACGATCAAGATCAAGACAGATGTTCCTTTTGTGTGGCACCAGAGGCTGTACCACTGAGACCCCTGCACACACGCATTTTACTACACTCGCTTTAAGAAGGCAAAAGGGATAAAGTATATGTGGAGATTGGAGAACAGGGCAAAGCAGCAAGGCTATCAGTGCTTAGCGCCTCTGAAGCTTCACAGCTCTGAAGGTAAGGTTTTCAAAGGTCCCACGTAATTCAGAGTGCTGTGATTTTTAATTGCCACAGAAAAAGCTTAGCACACAGACATACGCCTTCAGATCTGTCACTTTGTTCCTAGTGCCCAGATATCATCAACACTGCCATAAAAGAGCTGTGAACTGGAAGAGCAATGCGGACATTGAAATGTAAATGAGTATACAAGCATGTCACTTGGCTCCAGGATCTATTACTTACTCCCACTGACTTTTGAACTAGTAGAGGGCTTAACAAAGCAGGGCATAAGCACTAAATTATTACAGACATGTGTTTACCCTGCAGATGTATCTGGATGGCCTGGCAACTTGTGTTGTAGGAAGGATATGGGATAATTTATGATAACAAAGTCAAGTATGTGTTGTTCCTCTAAACTCTGCTTTATTGGCCTCAGATCCTTATCTCCTTGACACTCAAAAGTGGTGCCTTGCAGATGGCTGAAGTGCCTCAAACTCAGCTGGCATTGTGGGAAATCTCAAGAATTAGAACAAGAGGCTTCTTGCAGTGAAAATCTCTCCTTGGGCAAGTAGAGATGCTCTCACCTGTGCCCTGGAAAATAATTTATGCTAAACTGGACAAACCTCTGCACAAGTCTGAACAGCTTCAGCTCCCACTGAAGTCCACATGCGTCACTCCCCACTTATTTCAGGTTTGAGTTTGTCTCTGTCTTTGCTGTAATGCTCCCAGGAATGTGCTGTCCTTTTCTGCACATTTCACTCTCCGCTTGCTTTGATTAGTTTCAATGCTGCTGAAAGTTTCCAGTTCACCACTGCCTGTACTCGCCCATGTACCCACAATGTTCACTTCCCTGTCCTGCCTCCCTGCTGCACTGTACCATGAGCATCTTGTGGTCCTGCTGTCTGGCTAAGGTGGTGACATACATCTTATGGACACAACCTCACCTCAGTCCAGCATCACTTAATGCTAATGGAAAGACTCTCAATGACTTTGACAGTCATTTTCTTTAAGGTCTAAGAAAGCTACCACCCCATTTCACTGACGTAAGTCTGTATCACAGTTTTTACCCTTTATTGAATTCAAACCAGAAGTGCACTCTGACCAATGTTTCATTCCCAGCCATATTCATCTTTCTTTGATGGACAAGACTTCACATCATTCTAATCCATAGGAAGCTGCTCAAGAGATGGATCCATTCCATGTAGGCTTTTCTTTTAATTTACCCAGCTGCCCTTTGATCTTATGAATCTCTGTATTTAATTACGCGAGTTGAATGAGCTTCATATCGTATCTCCTGCTGCACTTTGCTCAGGTCTGTCTTTTCTTTTTGGTTTGAGGAAGGAGAGTGCAATTCTTGGAAGCACAGCTCTTTAATTTTAATATCCTACAAGTGCAAGAATAAGCTCACCTTCAGTTGCTCCTCATTGTTGATGCATGAATAAACAACCAGCAGGGGAAGGAGAACACTACAAAAAGGTGCTTCTAGATGAATAGATTCGCCAGCCATAAAGGGCCCCAGTGATTTCCTGGGGCACAAAGGCCTTGGTGGTATTGCTCTGCCACTTGCAATCAGCGTAAGTATAGTACTTCACAATTCTCCTTGACTGCTGAAAAATAATACAAAAAATAAAAACAAGACAGAGTTATGAGAAACAAAGAAAAGTCTAGACGGCACCCCAAACTAGCAGTCCAGAGCACGGAAGGAGACCTGAGGAACTGTCATTTTGCAGTGAGCAAAACAGAAAGTAAAGAAGTGTGATACAATAGCAAACGAAGCTGAGAAAAATTCCTCTTATTGCATTCCTGTCTCTTTGTCTGACTTGACTGAGAGTTCAACCTCTTATATTTGTACCCTAGAACATTCTGGGATGCACTAACAGTAATGTGATCATGGCAGACTTAAATTATCATGCAGGCAGGTAAGGACTCAGATCATTGGTCTTCAGTGAAATGGAACTACTCCTTGGGACCCCTAGGCCAGCTTTATGCAAGCTTTGTACCACCAGATCATTAAGATCACATAGCTTGAGGACTTGGCCAAATAGATTGGATTCCTGGCTAGAGAAGCACCTAGTTTCAATACAGCAGCTGTATTGTGGAGTTCACCTTTGGGCAGGATCTTTAGAACCCGATCCTCAGTAGGCAGTGCCAGGCACCCACAGCTGGGCTAGAATAAGCCATCTAGGTGCTGTTACCAATGCAGCAGTACAGCTCTCCAGCTTGAGTACCCTGCTCCTTTGCTTATTAGCTGAGCTAGTACCACTTTCAGATTATTTCTTTTTAATCCCTGCCTGCAGGGAATTGAGCCTTTAAGAGGCTCTGGAACAGGCCAACTGGAACAGACGGTTACATTATGTATGTAGCAGCTCATACTTGACAATATCTATCGGCTGGGATTCAGGCATCAGGAGGACCACCTTTACCTGTGCCCAGGTCTTTGAGCCACCACTGAACACCACACTTCTTGTGTCATCCTCACAGCAGCGATTTACATGGTTCCCTAATGCATAAAACAAAAATCTGTCTCTAAAATTAAGTTTCTACATTAGCTATGCATGGTATAGCTCATTAAAAATGGATAGTCCTTTCAAGCTCTGACACATAAGCAAGGAAATATATTGCTCAATATGCACAAAGTACTGAAATAAAATATCTATTACCTGCATGCCCCCCTTTCAGCAGAGTACTATGGAATGTGGTGGTGATTAAAACAGCAAGATTGCACTGTCCTGCCACAGACTGTCCCTGTTGTTGGGTTATGTGTATAAAGCTAGTAGGAAGGCAAAGGAAGTGAGGTCAGTGAAGTGGCTGACCATCCTGTGCCATACCCAGTCTTGTGCCACAGGAACAGGCCTTTGTACAATGGAACAATCTAACTTTGGCTGTTTCTCCTTTGAAGGTCACACTGAACAGAGTGCAGGAGCACTGGAAAGCAGCCAAGTTCAGAGCTCCCACAGCAAGCATGAAACAGTCATAGGTACTAAAGAGAGTTTTACTATGGACTCCCTGGAATAATGAACTCACAAACTTGTTTCTCCACAGGCAACAAGCAGTACTGCAAGGCTACAGCAGAGCCCTAGCCACAACCCCAAACACCAAGAATTCTCGCCGCACCCAAACATGTACTGGAAGGTCAGCTTTATGAATGAGGCCCCNGAATAGTGCATGAACCAGCATTATTGAAAGAAAAACAAAAAAGACGATGCCTTATGTGCTGTAATAGGATTAAACTGTTTTTCAAGCTCAATTAGCTGACTCACTATTTAACTTGCTACCAAGAAAGCATCAAAGCAATTCATGGGATATATGGCAAATACCTACTCTACTTAAAGAATTAATTCTGCAGCATGTAAAGGTGCAGGCATGTGTACGTGAGGTGTGCACAAAACAAGCAAATTTG
>VYZW01037629.1:46519-58219 GCA_013401315.1 Balaeniceps rex | reverse complement strand
GTAGTAGAGCAGCAAATGGCACAGCAGCTGAGCTGAGGGGTGAAAGGTTGGAGCTTTCTGGTCAGAAGCTGTTAATCAAGAGGAGCATTGCCAGGGCTCTCCTGCAAGGCACCTGCAAGAGCACCAGCTGGAAGGGAGAGCTGCGGATGCTCCTCTCTAGCATACGATCTCTCCTGTGTCCATAGCATGACAGTCATTTCAGAGTTTTCAAACTTACAACAGGTTTTGAAATGAAGTCTAATGAGCCACCTTGGCCTGGTTAAGGACATCCTTTTCACACACCTTACAGCTGGTGGTGCTGTGTTCTCAAGCCCACACCTGAATAGGAGCGCACTGAGGAGCATGAGCAAAACCTACATTTATACAATGAACCTGAGCAAAGCAACAGCTAGATTGGATCACCAATTATTTCATTTGGGTTCTCTTCAGTGTTTTCAAGAAGAATGTATTTACAAACAATACATTTAATAATGCAATAAACCACAATATATATGGGCTTTTTAACATGACTATCAAAAGTCTTCACAACATGTCATTTTGTCTTTGATCACATCCAGGAAAAAGTTGTACTGCCTATTCATTGTTCAGACAGGACATCACTAGAAGACAGTGTCCATCTGAAGACTCTGGAATTCTTTATAAATGCAAATGTCATCAAATGTCATCAGTATCTTGCACATTAGGAAAACTGCAGAACTGTAGAAAAGTTCATGCTGGATGGGATCTCTGGAAATCATCTAGTTCAATCTCCTACTGAAGGAGGTGCTAACTTCAAAATTAGATCAAGTTGCTCAGGGCATTTTCCAGCTGAGTTTTGAAAGTCTCTACAGGTGGAGATTCCCTGATTTCTTGGCAGCCAGTTCCAGTGCTTAACCATTCACATTGTGATTTTTTTTTCCTTTATATTAATGAGAAATTGCATTCTCCTTCCAAAGTCAGAGGGTGTCTCAGAAGCAGAATCTAAAGCCAAAGATCTCCACTCCAACCTTTGAAACACAATGTTGGCCCTTAAGTTTCACCCACTTATTCCAGTCTGAGTGTCAAAATTTTACTTGTCCAAATCATCTCTTTCAGAAAAAAGATCCAGTCTTTATCTGCAGACATCAAAGTTTCCCCTGCGTTCCTTGGCAAACCATTCCAACAACTAATCATCCTCTTTCTTAAAATTGTATGTTTTACTTCCCATTTGAATTTGTCTGATTCTCTCTTCTAACTACTGGTCTCTTTCGTTTCTCCCACCTCTAAATTAAAGGGCCCTTTAGTTTTCAGCATTTGCCCATGCCTTGTGATGGTATGACTTAGAGGCATATTCTGCAGTACAGGAGTGTCTACAACTGCCTTTTAACCGTGTGAACATAAAAAGCTTGAGGAAAATGAGCTCTAGAAAACAAGTGGTGATTTTTGACTTCTGTCTTGTTCACCTGCAAGGTGTGAGAGAAATGATGAGGGTTTTTTAGGTGCTGCATCAAGTTTCCTTTCAATGTGCTTTTTATTCAGTTAAACAGACTATCTTCTTTGTGTCTCTCAGGGTAAGGCATCTATCTGCATCCTCTCTAATTTTTCAATTGCTATTTTAACATATGGCTGCCAGAACTGTACAGGATCAGTTTTACTACACATCAAGGAAAAATTGTGTCCCTCCTCCCCCCCATTCCTGTTTATCAGCCAAGGATCATATAAGCCTCCTCTTTTTTCTTTCTTATTTTTTCGTTTTAGCACATTATTCCAGAGCTTATACCGAGTTGCTTGCAAACTATACGCCTATATCTTTTACAGAGGCACTGATTTCCACAGTATAGTCCTTTGTTGTAAATATATGGTCTGCCATCTTTATTCCTAGAAATAAGTTGTTTCATTTGGTGTATTAAAGTGCACATCTGTGAAAGGGAACGTCTCCCTTCATCAGTCTGTTCTTATTATTTACTATTCTTTCCAATGTTGCCCCATTCATATATTTTTCAGCAACAGCTTTGTATTTACTCCCAGATCATCAATTGAAATGTTAAACAGCACTGGACATAATACAGACACCTGTCAAACATGACTAGAGCATTCAATTATGATTCCCCATAGATGACTATTATTTGAGACCTGCCAGTTAATTAGTGGTTAACTCATTTAAAGCACGATTTATTTGAAATTAGAGTATCTTATGGAACTAAGTCAAAGTATATATCCATGGGCCAAAATTACCATTGAATATCAGGTAGGAACAATCATGCTAAAGACTAATAATTATGAGCTTATAAATATGTATAGCCACATTATTATTATTTTGGAGCATTTAATTCTGCTGCTCTGAGAGAAATCAGTTCCCTGCTTTACTTCCAGATGATTGACAGTTCAAGGGTCACACATTGGCCTGTTTCTCTTCCTAAAGGAGGAAATCTAATTTTAGTCTGAAAGAGACTTAAAAAGTCCTAGAGCAAGAGGTCATCCAGCTTTATTAACTGCTCTTTGGGCTAAAATCTTTGATGGAGAACTATGAATTTGGAGGTGTAAAAAAAGATTCTTGTAAAATGTTGATGCCTACCCAGATACCACAGTAGATTTTAAGAGCACCATGAGTCGCACAAAAAAAAAAGTGCACTGTTTTTATCAAAGAGTCCTTCAGGCAGCAGGAGGAAGGGGAGGAATCTTGAGCATTTGTTCTTGTGAATGCGCAATATGTGGCACCAGAAATACTTCTTTTGTTTCCCTCCTTAAAGTACTGAAGGCAAGGAGGGGATTCCTAGAGATCGAAACTGATTTAGAAAAATCTCCAACTGTAAAAAGTCAGCAATCAACCCCCACAGAAACAAAATGGAGCCAAACAAAAGCATAATGAATGTATAGGCAGAACCTACTGACATTTTACTGCTATGAGCAGATTTTGTACTTTTATTGTCACAGTGAAGAAACCAGCAATATACATCATCCCACAGTAACAGACACATATGTAGGTATGTACAAAGCTCACTGGAGTTATTGGAAGGATTACTATTGGCTTCAGATGGATTAGGCTATTTCTGTGAGATCTGTAAAATGTCATTGATCTGTACCTGTTACATGGAAATTCACAGTCTGACATCCTGCAGAAACCAAGCCATTGAATTGCACCTGAGCTCCTGACCTAGTTAACATGCTAATCTGAGCTTAGATTCTAAAACAAAACTAAAATCTTTCATGAGTATCTTTCCTTATTTTCAGGAGCCTGGTGGTTAAAGGATTCTCTTAAGATAGGGGAGGCCTAAATTCCAATCTTATCTTTTTCTGATTTCAGAAACAGAGATTTAGGGGTTAAACAAGCATTGAGAAAATAACACTGCAGCCTAGTGAGATAAAATTCCTGTCTCTCTTTCAATTAGTATTTTCTTAATTTATATAGAATGGAGCAATTGCAGTTGGATACTGAATTTCAGCACCATTTCAGAATACTCCAAGGAGACCGATTGTTTTTCTGAAGTGTGGAAAACGTTGGTGCAATTTCTTGCGCAGAAGTGGGTTTCAAAGATATGTGAACATGGATCTCACACATACCAAGAGAGTATCACTTCTGCTGTTTGCAAGAAAAGAGGAAGCTGACAGATGAAACTAATTCCAAGAGTCACTTGTACCTGCAAATCCAAAATGGGAGAAGGTGTTTTCCTCTAACCCCATATTGGTTTAACAACCTTTGATGGCAGAGTAGAAGTCTGAACATTTCTTTGTCATTTCCTGCTGTTTAATACTTCACACAAAGCATTGGCTTCTTTGAACCCCATTTTTAGGTGTCTTGTTCTGCCTATAAATTATATAGAGAGCTCTGATTTCACTAGGGAGAAGGCCACCTGAAAAATGTTCCAAAGCTCTTTAGACTTTATCATTTTTCCTCCTTCAGCTTATTTCACCTTAACAATAACTCTAAAAAGATCACAGACTGAGATTCAAATGTAGTATAAATTGATGCATCTACTGAGCTACCCTGGTTCACATTAGCCGAAAATAGAACTCCAGTCTGGAAGTGACAGTCCAGTATCATATAATCAGACAACGTTGTAGGAAAATACTATGAACTTATAAATATTGTGTGAATTAAGTCTGTGAAGTAAATTAACCTATAAAATTAATAAAGTGGGGTTTCGTGTTGTTTTTTTTTTAATGAGAATTACATTCTCAGCAGGTAGTTGAACTGTCATGTTTGGAGATGTGCTGATTTAAACAAGGCGAAGACATAATTGAGATTATTTTAAAAATTATTCTCCTTCCTTAGCTGTTGCATCTTGGCATGGAAATGGAGAATAAGCAGAACTCTCACTGAAAGGAAAAAAAATCAGTAGATGTTGAAGAAGATTCTTCATTTTACTGACCATCTTTACCTCGTGTTTTCACTTTCTTCTCAAGGGAAATAAGAAGATATACCTTTATGATGCTTATGAAAGAGTGTAGAAGCATGTTCTTTTACTCTTCTTGCCTAAATTTCAACCTTTAAAATTGACAATATGTTGCAAGTCCACCTCTCGGAGGAGAAAATGTGATTTCCTAAGGGTGAGTTTGTCAATGGCAGGGCCAACTCAGCAAAAGCTGAGTCACTTTTATCAAATGAGTCTGGCATCAGGTTAAGGAAAAATAACATGTGGAGACAGAAAGGTATGCAGTATACATTTTTGCTCATCCATACACTAATTACTCATTGTCTTAAATCCTGCTTACAGTCAGCTGACTCATTTGACCCACCAGTAAAAATAAAATATTGAGAAACAACTAAGGTGCCATATAATGACTCATTTAATATCTTCAGCAACCTGAATTCTCAAACAGGAAAAGTTTTGCTTTTTTGCTTAAGTCAATACTAATCTTCCTATTTATTTTAAATCTACTTTTCTTGTAAAAGTCAATGACAGCAAGCTACGTAGCTTAAAACACAATGTATATTTACATATATGTACATATACATGTATATATACATTCAGGCAGACAGATAGTCCTTATGACATCGACTATCCAAGAGATATTTTTGAGGAAAATGTGTTAGGAGTAAATATAAGGAAGGACCTGAACATCTACAAAGCTGTGTGTTGGAGTTTTAGGTGACTGACCTCAGAGTGGTGTCCAAACAAAGGCTTATGAAAATATGTTGCCTGTATCACATATAGGCAGACTTAGGACCTTCATACTGAAACCCAAACCAGTCATCTACAGTTGGCATCCTCAGCTGGTGGCTGTTCAAAAGCAGCCAGAGCTGCCCTGCTGCCAGTTCTGCCGTAACTCCTCCCCAGGTGGGTGGGTGCCTGGCAGTGGGGGTGAGCCTGAGCCTGAGCCTCCAGGGCTGGTGGCCTGAGCGCAGAGCTCTTGCGTGTGGGAAGTGCATCTCCTGCTCCTCAAAGAAAGCCCAAATTTGTATTTGTAGGCAGCTTAGTCTTTCTGTGTGTGAGATATGCTCTGAGACTGCTGCAGTGATGGCACATTGCAGAGGATCTGGGTGGACTAACATTTAGATCAACACTAAGCTCCCAGATACTTTTCAAGTATAACTTCGGAAGCTATGTCTTCCCCAGAAAGCAATATAAGTCTGTTTGTTATATGTGTGGCCCAAGTTCAATCTTTGAATTGATGAAGACAGCAGATGTTACACAGGCAGGCCGGATCACATCCTACTATCATGTCAGTTTTACACGGTTCTGACTCCACTGACTTTGATGGAAATATCTCAAATTTAAACTGGCACAAGGGGAAAGAGCCCATGATATTTATAAGGAGCTGATGTCCTTAGACACTCGGTTGTATGCTCGTCTGACATATTCTTCACATATTTTTTCTAATGGTTAGATTTAATAGTGAAGTTCTAGCTTTAGTTTAGAAAATATATGTCCGTCCCTGCTTTAGCCTATAGGTCTAGCAGCGGTGACTGACAAAATATTTTTTCTTGCCAGAAATATATAGGCTTCTGCGTGCAGTTATTTCTCATAACAAGGTGAAAAAGAAATCTCACTTCAGTCACTTGCTTCCATTAATAGTTAAGTGTGAGTAATTGCTATTGAATGTATTCTAAAAACATGGATTTTAATTTTTTCTGCACCTCACAAGGAAATAAACCAAAAAAGGATCCTTAGTCAAAATAGTTAAGAAATCCTGTATTAACCAAAACTTAAATTTGCCACGAATTTTTTGTGGAAACACACTGCTTCTGATTTTATGTTAATACAGAATTTTTACACAAAGCTCTTTGCCCAAAATATCTGCTTTAAGGACAGTCATGGTTCCCTGTACTGCAAAAAGAGCAGGGGGAAGAAGGATTCTTTAATGTATTTACAAGCTATTTCAAACTTAATATGTTGAAGAAAAGAGTTTATGACAAGAGTGAACTTTGAAATCTAGTTGCTCCTGCTGTTCCAGTTAGATTCCTTGCCACTTGCTTTTGCTGAACCAGCATTTCTAGAAAGCTGGACCAGATTTAGCACAGTGGGGCACAGGTAGGCTAATTTAATTCCCTCATTCCTTAGCAGGTCTGACTGTTTGACATTCTTTGTTTTCAAGCCTTAACAACAAATATACACCTTTTGTGCAATTCTTCCTTAAGCTGTGGCCTGTCGTTAGGAATCCACAGCAAAGAAGTTGGGACTGACAAAATCACCAGGAAACACTGATGCAATAGTGATGCAGATGATGATATACTATGTTACAGTAATGTTAATCTGGAAAAGCACGTTTGTATCTTCCAGAGTGGGAAACATCCCCTGCTGTAGCTGTGAAAGCAAATGCTGGTGAAGCAATGGGGGAGCGGCGCAGTGGGTTCCTGCAAGTCACCCCCACTGCCATGGCCACAGGGACAGCTGCCGAGCCTGCCCCGCTGCAGCAGTACCCCAAAGCTTGTCCTCCTGTCAACTGCTCCCATGTAGGAGCACGACCACCAACAAATGCTGTTTTCAGGGACATCACTACCCCAATCTTCCCTGTGCTGAGAAGCAGGAGGGAGCCACCTTCCACACTGTGCTTCCACCTTCTTATCCCACAGGACCCCCATTTCCATAACATTCCTACATGGCAAAGGGGAGATAAGGAACGACTTCCCCATGTAGATAGTAGGACTGATTGACTTTTTTAATACAGCGTTAATTTACTGGTTTTGCTGGGTGTGTCTGTGTCCCATCCCGTCTCCTCCCTCCCCCCCTCCAAGATTTTATTGAAAGCAAAATTATTTTGCCAAAGTAAGAACTTAATTCTTGGCTAATATTTTACTAGTTGCACTGCTTGAAAAAATAAACAGACATCATTTCCATTCGAAGAAGTGGCAGACTGGAAAAGGTGAAAGATAGCAGGGCAAAACCCTGAGGACAGATTTTTCCTACTCTTTCTTTCTGAGGAATTAAGGAAGGAGGAGGGAGGAAGAAAGATAACTAGAGAAAAATATACATGCGCTCTGTATTTAAGACTTGAATTTAGAAGTGAAGAATATAATGTTTAAAAGTATTATTTGTTACTATTTATGATCCCTCTTCTCTTCCTTCCTCCAGCACTCCCTCCCCCATGTCAGCTCAGTCTCTTTGTATGTGTGTAATAACAGATATCCCAGCAAGGTACCATCTTTGTTAGCATGGTTCTGAAGCTCTTCTAAGCTGCTGTTTTCAGAGGAAAACTCCGCAGCTTTATGGTACGATAGCTTTCAATATCATTCCCTTAAATGATTCATATAATGATTGTGGGTACTTGCAGGCAAAAAAAAGTCATCCATTATGCCCTCAAGAATTGCACGACAAACCCTACAGACCCTAAACACACATGTCACTCCGTATCCCATACACTGTTTGACTCACTCACAGTTTGGACTGACTTCCGAGCAGTGATTCAGCTAAGTCCTGCCCAGCTTTCCATGCTGATAACATAGGAAAAAATGAGAAAGCAGCAACATTAGACTCATTGTATTCTCGCAAAGCCAAGAAAAAGCCTCACTGTTTTCCTGTTGCGGTTTTGTTGACACTTCCTTGTTGTGTCCATAGTATTGGAATATGCTCATTATTCACAGCCTTGAAGACTGGTTTTAAACAGACTTTCCTCAAAAGTGAATTAAGTGATAGTGAAATTTTCAGCACGTGCAACTCTTTCCCAGGGTGCCGAATTTATTGTTCTTATTCTTGAGAGGTTCCTGGAGGTCGAAGCCAGAGGTGAATGCACACTGGCGGTACGCTCACGGAAAATGAGACAGGGGAAAATAGCGTTTGCTTGGCAGGAAGATCATCCTGAAGGATGATGGGATCACCGGAGCTGTCCTCCCTTCCTAGGGGCAGAAGACCCCACATTCAACAGCTGGGAGGGAGCCAGTGTCCCTCACCACTCCTGAAATTGCATCCACATAACTTCTCGGCATAAAAAGATTTGCGCCTTTGAAACCGAACAACCTCCATGACCTTTTATTGTCTCAAACCCATCCACCTTGAACGTGATTACTTAATTATATCCCAAACTGGGCAGACTCAAATCTCATTTATGACATGATCCTTTTGGTGTATAACAATCTTAACAAGCCTTAATTTTCCACTCTGTCTTCCTGTCATAGTTACTTACCACTGCTAAGAATAATGAGATAAAAATGTTAGGTGGAACAGCAGAAAGGAAAAAAAAGTCAGTTCAGAGCAATGCTTGTGCGGACTTCCCCAGAAGACTGAGTAAGTTAATGATGTTCCTTAGGCACTTCTAAGGACTCAGCTCCTTCTCTGGACTTTAGGCGAGGAAGGACCATGTTGTCAGATTTTGGGGGTGTTTTTGCTTTAATAGCTTTTTTCCAGACACTGTCAGCCTGAAAGATATGGCTTATACCTTCTGGCCCATGAAATCAAGGAAATGCTACTGATTTACTCTAGCAAAGGATTTTATTTGCATACACTTGCCTCAGCGTGACCAATTTGCACCATTTTATGGTATGATCTTGAGTTATCTATTGCCTTTTTTATTTTTTAGTTTCTTAACTTTCATTTTAAAAACAGAAGTTTCTAACTTTCATTGTAAAGGATATCATGAAAACGTGTTCTGAATGCACCCTGCTGGATCCAAAATATAGAATTTAAATTAAAAAAAACCCCAGTGTCATATTACCATTATTTTAATTTTAGACTTTTAAGGCACTCTTGCACTTAGTAATTTTTTTTTAAGACCTGGTTCTTAACTTGTGGAAGCTTGGATCTATGATTCATTGAATACAACCATCAACAACTTCAGTGTTGACGTGCTTAGGTTACTCATATTCCCACAAAGTGTTAAATTCAAAAGAACTCTGAAAGTTGGCTTTATTTTTTGCCTTTAATGTTTTTTTTTCTTTTTTGCATCTGTTTCACTAGCACAGACTGTTTGATTTTGTTCAGCGTTTTCAGCTGGTTTCATCTTACACCCTAGTTTAAGGCCGATATATTATTATCAGTCCCACAGATGACTCCTGAAGGACACTGCTTTATTGGAATGTAACAGCATACAGAAAATAAAAATCCTAGGCAAGAAAATCTGTTTCCATTTATGCATGTGTGTGTGCATATGTATATAAATTTTAACAAAAAATATGAAGATTCTTGCGCTCCTTATAGTCTGTCATTTTTTCTTTGTTAATGCCTTCATACTAAGAACTTAATTTTAACCTTAAAATGTAAGCTCATACTTACATTTCACGGATTGAAAGGGCACAGTAAAGCGTATGGGGGCTCAGGGGAGTACTGCCTCTTCCTCTCCCGGTAAGGGATACCTAGGCAAACACAAAGGTGAGGGTCTGTCACCAAACACTGAAAAAAGCCAAGTGCTAGAGTATGAAGGCTGAAGATTTTGTCTCTTAGCACCCTTGCTCTGATTTGCATTTTCAAACACCAATATCACAAAGAGCTATATCCTTCCTGAAACTTGACCCACTCTCCCCACTTAAATTTATCACCTTCAGGGTCCTGGTGCACCCCGGACCTTGGCTGCACAGCCCCAGGAGGCATGAGGACATCTCCTTTTGGGGCTCTACATCCCTTATCAGGGATGGTCCCTGTCCTCTGTGGTGCTCAAAAGAAGTCCTGTACAGTTTTTGGTGTCTCGGGGGACAGGAGGTGAGGGTCAGAAGGCTGTTTGTATGGACCTTATTTCAGAATCAAGGATTAAATCTGCTTTACATTAAACTATCTGCACACACAAATATTTGCCCGAGCAGACTTTGGGTGCTACTCTTTGTGCCAAAAGGAGCTGTATCCCACAGCTCTTTATTCTTTTATGAATCTTCTTTTCTCTCCTGGCCAAACACGTTAGTCTTTTATGACCTCATCGTTATCCCAAGATACTTAATGTCTAATGAAAAAGATATTTTTTAATATTGAATTACACAGTTATGTTTGTTTGGTGACTAGCAGTTTTAGCCTCTCAGACAGATACTCAAACTGTAGTGCCTAATCTGCTTGGAGAAATGAAAGAATACACAACACACTCTTTTTTTTTTTTTTTTTTTAAGTTGTCCATTATAGTTAAGATAAATAATGTCCTGTCACAGAACACAGAGACCAGAGTCTGGGTAGATCCCATCTGTGTAAGTGCTGGAAACCTTATTGCAGAAATCTCCTTTAGTCAGCTTCTTTGTTGCGTGTTACAACATAATTTTTACCTACAGGCATCCAGGCTGGTTTTGCCCTGTGAAGCATCTGTGGTCTGGACTTTGGGGTTGGAAATTAGAAGAAGCTACAGAGGACTTCACAGGCGCTGTGTAAACACTGCATCCCTTTGTCTCTTTGCTGCCCTTTTCTTCGCTAGTGGAGCGGGGCCGGCCAGCAGCACACGTATAGCGGGAAGCAGAGCACTATAGATTTCACCTGCAGTGCCTTGTTATACAGATCCACTGTGGCGTTCAATGCCTCTCTCTTCTGCTTGATTAAAGATAATAAGGGACAAGTAACTGACAACCCTTTGAGGCAGGGTGGTTTCTGGAGATAACTAGGGGATGGATTGTATCATCATATTTATATTTAGGATTTGATTAGTTTTTGCTTTATAATTCTAGCGATATTTTTAGTTTAGCTTATTGAGCATTACAGCAACCCTCTCTCCAGTGACCAGTCTAATACCTCCAAAGCCCCACAAGGGGCTGTTGGGACACTAAAGACCATCAATCCTTATGAATAATGCATCTATTTCCTACTGAGGCTCAAATCCCATTAATACTATAGCATTATTACATCTCTTATTTACTCTTTTCTATCTGTGGGATTAAAGATTAATTCTTTACAATTTTTTCAAATTAAGAAGAAATCTCAGTAGGTCCAAAGCATTTCACATAGAATATACCAAAGTTATTGCCAGATGAAGGTTGTTAGAAATAGAAAATAAAATCACAAAATTATAAGAAATATCCTAATCATGTGAGACAGGAATGGGCATTACAAGGTCCCACCTAAAAATGCGCAATGAAATGCATTGAAACCCAGTGTTCTGCATGGCGATTTCTCATCCTGGTGTCCAGAATGAGTCCCTCTGTGACAGGCAGACGGGACTGAATGGAATTATGGTAAAATATCAACAGCATTATCTGTCTGACCAGGAAAAGGAAAACCGCTGAGATCATCAGAACAGTTTACAAAACTACTTTCTCTTTCTTTGGATGTGGGTAATTCCAAATGTGCCATGGTCTAATTAGGCAGAACCTGGATGGAAGAGCCTCTCTCCCTGTAGGTTCACCACGGTAAGATCTCAGCCTCCTCTGCACATCTGACTACTACTGCTAATACTTCTACCACT
>VYZW01037629.1:25592-45521 GCA_013401315.1 Balaeniceps rex | reverse complement strand
GAACAACAGTCTTTGACTATCACTGCATGTTCGAAGATAAATCTTATAAATGAAATAACATACAGTAAGGTGAAGTACATAAAATTCAAAAAAATACAGCTTTGCATGCATAACTAGATTTTTGATATATTCAGTATCAAATCCAAAAGGTAGCACGTTACAGGAAAAATATATTACTGTATCCAGTGCAGATCTGCTACCTTCCTGAATTATTACCGAGGTGTTTGTTATGTTGCAGAATTCAGCAAATAGACTGCCCTCCCCAGCCCCGTTACATAATTTGCCTTTGTCCAGAACTGACCACACACTCTGCTTCTGAAATGCACAGAGGCAATAAAAAGAATATGGAGGTTTAGCAAGTGAGGCACTGAGGGACTAATATTCAGCAATGCTAATTCCAGCTAAATTTATATTGTATTGAAAGAAAGTGCTGTTAAAGAACAGCTTGGCTTACATCAAGACATGTGGTTACCAGATTACTTTCTATCTCCGCTCAAAAACATTTAGAGAATTTCTCATTAAAATTATTTAAAGTGAAACAAGTCAAATAAATCTACTTAAGCATGTTGTTGCATTGCCTCATTTGTGCTGAAAAAATGTTGCTTGTTTTTTACATTCTATTTTAACTGTACATATGAGGCTTTACTCGCCCATTAACAAAATACATCACCTCCCAATTGCTTTCTATACCTTCTTAAATGTTAAACATAAACACATATACCATCTGTTTCCTATCATGACACCAATCCAAAATGGCTGCACTAGACACCTCCGCGTAATAGATCATCTTAAAACACCTTAGCGGTTTTGCTTTATGGAGTTATTTTTCCTGTGACGAATTATAAACCTATATTTCAAGAACACGACCAATCTGTAGCCTCAATTGCAAATTCTGAATAGTTTCTCTTTATTTTAACAAAATGGGCTGGCTTGTATCTGATGCAGTGCTTTTTTTAAAGCCATAGGCCACCTTTGTTGCTATGGTATCCTACAAATCCAGTTAATTTGTAGGACTCAGTTAATAATTTCTCAGCTAATAATTTGTGAAGCATGCAGATTGAAAACATTACAGTTCAATATAGTCACTGCTATAACTTACAAAATTATTATGTAGCTGTTGTGTAACTGAAACTGCAGAACAAATTACAAGGTTTATCATTAGTGTGCAATCAAAAATAAATTTCAGAAAAAAATCACATTTCTCTTAAAAAAAATCAGCTTTGCAACGCTTGCACTTGTAAATTCCAGCTATCAAATGTTCAATGGGAAATGGACAAAATATAGTCATAAATGTCAATGAATGAAAATTTGGTTCTGAATGGATTGCAAATGTACTTCCTCCTCAGGTTCAGCTCTATGAAAAAATGACTGCGTCTGGAGCAAGTTGAATTCAGTGAGGAATTTCTCCTTGACTTAAATGAGCTTTTGACCAAGGCCTCACAATATTAATGCATGAACCTGCAAACCCTTATTTCCCAGGGTAGCTCCAATGAATCCTAGACTGATTAAACCTCTGTAGACCTATGTGCAAAAGCAATACTCCGTCTTCTCATTCTCCCTTATATGTAAGAGCTCAAATGGTTATGAGACAGTATTGCTACAGGTTTGATCAAAAATAAATGCCATATATCTAGGGACCATGAATAAGGGATGAAACAGCCAGTGTAGAGGTAAAAGAGCTAAAGGGAAAAAAATAAAGATACTATTGCCTTGGACTGTATAATCTCAGCAGTTTCTTGCCATGTCAGAGGCTTTATTTCAGAAGTACCTGTTAATGCCTCTTGGCTACACAATCCCATGGGATGAAAAGCAGGCAGACTTCTGTGGGGGTACGAGCTGCTCGGTAACCTCTTGTCACCAGAAATAAAGAACTGGAGTATTGGTGTTGTTGCCTACTCTATAAACCAGTGCTACCTGAGGAAGCAAAGCTAGAAAAGCTTGAGAAAGAAGTATTGCAGAGATTTCCTATCCGAGCCATTTTGTCTCCAAGGAATTTTAAAAAAATGGAGGAACAAGGAGGAAATACAGATCCTTTTATGCTTTAAAAGGCAGAGGGGAAACCTTTTTTACCTGTCATCGCCACCACCACCACCCCCCGCCCCGCTCTTGTGCAGTTAGAGCTCCCCTTACTGTTTCAGTCTACCTTAACTCCGCTCTCCAAACAAGACTAAGGAGACCTCCAATGGATGGACCATGGAGCTTTCCTCTTATTAAAGGTTGTCTCTCCCTGTTGTATGAATATGTAAGATGACACACTCGTTGGTGCTGCATAAATAACACTCAGCTACTTTTTGAAACAATCACCATAGTGTTTTTCCTTCTCCTTGTTTGCAATTTTGCTGCTGCTATTTGTGCAATTTACAGAGGTTGTTTTTATTCCTCAGAGCTTTCAGTGCAATTAAAGAAAATAAAAAGCAAACGCTCAAGTAGTTGAAAAGAATGGAAGAGGTAAAAGACAGACACAAAGGCAGAGGTACCATGAATAACTCCTAAAGAGGAAAGAATAAAATAGTTTGTCTTCAACATGCTCTAACAGGCACAACAATTGTAGATTCAGTTTGAGACAAATCATAATATAGTTTAACGGGAAGAGAGACAGTAACTTCTAAACAATATGAACATCCAATTTAAGAAAATAGCAATCACTTGTCTATTGTGAACTTCAAAGTCATGCTGTATTTATAATACACAGTTGCTCAAATAAGTTGCTAAACTGTGATACACCCTACTTGCACTGACCACTTGTATGCCAGGATTTTTCACACCCAAGAGGAGAAAAAAAAAACCAAACACCCGAACAGGTTCTGTTTTGGGATTTTAACTGTTTCATCTTGGTCTTTGCGTGCACATATGTGTGCCTAAGTGCACAAACATGCCATATCTAACCTTTGCAGCAAGAAGCTAACATGTTGGCTCACAGGCTCTGTCCTCATTTTCACCTTGTTAACCTCAGTTGAAGTTGTTGGAACTTGCTGAGGCTACTAATCCAGGTCCATACCTAAGCCACCTGACTTCTTCACCCCCAAATTCACAACTCTTCCCATCTGCTCTGCATTTCAAAATCTGGAATTAAGCAAGCCTGCAGTAGATGCGCATGTTGAAATGCACTAACCCTGAAATGGCTATTGCTTTCTGCTTTGTAGTTTCCTTGTTGCCCAATAGCTCTGTCACTAGCCTTTTTTTTCCTGAACACTGCTGTTTTTTCAGTACAATCTCTCTGAGAAAAAAAAGAGGGTGGGATCTCAATAACATCCTTGATAATGGATTTATCAGGCCTTTTTTCTTTAGAAGGTATGGTCAGACACAGCCCTAGATGACACACACCCAATAAACAAGCAAAAATTTGCCAATCCTTGTTCTGTATTACACACCCATTGAGCATTTTGGGTGGAGAACCTCCAAGGTCAAGCTCAGTTCTTTAAAAATATTTCCATTTCTACGTTGTATACAGATGAGGAGGCAAAATATCACAGCCCCTAAACCTCGGTAGCCTTTTCTATTTCTATCACAACTGTAACTAAGTTTCCCAGAAGACATCTGTGTTTCATTGTGTGAGATATTGTACCAGTGGTAAAATTTAACATATCCCTCTCGTTGCAGATCACAAATTTGCTTAAGTTGCCATTTCTTCCTTGCCTATACGAAGGCATATTATCTACTTATTAGCCCAACGCAGGGCTGGCTGAGGTAGGTGGCAAGGCTCTCTCTTCCACACTACTTCTGCCTCAATCTGTATTTATCGATTCAGTTCTTTTCTGCATCATTTTTAGACCATTTCTCATCTAAAACCATGAAATGTTCAATTACTGTGAACTGAATTCACATGTTCAAAGTCAGTTTCTCAGCATATAACTTTGCCATTTCTGCCAATGGTTTTACTTGATGCTTAAGGGATTTTTAACACCAGCATGAGCGAAGCAGAAACCACAAGGCAACATTAAACAAGTTCTGCGTATGTCCCAAGCCAGCGTACACGCCAGGCATGCTTTGAAGAGCCATTGTTCTGAAAAAATGCAGTTCACAGAGACTTGCGTTTGGCTGGTTGAAGGTCACCACCTGCATGTGGGTCAGGTCAGCCCTACAGCCAACCCATATCCATGCATCTGGGCCAGGCAGATCTCACGTTGTTCCTTCCTTGCATTCCTTCCTACAACTGCACCTTCAAGGTTTCAGATTTGCTTCCCCGTCGACCGGGCAGTTCAAGGGCCCACACTTTGCAGTAAAAGTTAAGGACAGGTGCCCAGAGCCCAGCCATCGCCTTTCTGCTTTTTTTCCTTCACTTTAAATGCCCACTGAATCTCCTTTCCCACTTGCAGAACTTGTCCTATGTGCATTCACCTCTCCAGAACAAACGATTTGGAATAAAGGTGCAGTCTTGCAGTAACGATCGTGTTAACTATTTATTCCACTGAGACAAAGGATGATGAGTCAACAACAGCTTTTCAGATACAGAAGAACTTTTAGTTTCTACTGCCAGAATTATTTTCTCATCAGGGCTTGTCTTCCACAAAGCGACCTGACCCAAAGGTGTTTGTACCTGCAACCAGGTGACTCAAGGCAAAGCTTTGACATAGTATTTGACATTGTTTGGTGTATAGGACTTCAGAGAGGATAAAGGTGAAACCAGACACATGATGCTGATAAGAATTTCTTTTTATGTTATTCCAATAAAAAATACATTCATACAGAAATATAACAATCTTGCAAAAAACAATTTCAAATAAAATCTTGTAAAACAAAATTTTTACAAAAATCTTACAAAGAGATTCTTTAGATAACAGGGTGCTTCAAAAACAAAAAAAAGAAATTTCACTAATAGAAACTTTTTCTTCTTAAATTTCAAGCAAAAATGTTTTATTTTTTTTTATTTTTCAGCTTGATTGAGGCTCAGTTATCACCTGAACAAAATGTACTTGCTTATTAAGAAAATTACAGGCATTTGACATATGGCACACAGCCCCACCCCATCCACACAAGTCTGATGGTATCTCACAATTGAGACAAGCCAGTGCAAGTTTTTTTGTTTGGGGTTGTTTTTTTTTGTTTGTTTGTTTTTGCTTTTGTTTACTTTCTTGTTTAAGAATTATGGCTAAGCCAAGGACAATGCAAACAAGGAGTTAAAAACACAACAAAACCCAACCCTAAATAGAAATCCATTTTCTGGGAAATTTTGTTTGTTTGGGGGAAGAAATAAAAGTGCATTTTCAGGCAACTTAAACCAAAAATGAAATGAGAATGATTTAAGCCTGTGTGTTCCTTAGAACCAGATCACTTGCATATACTTTTTTTTAAACCACTTATCTACATACATTTCCAGGAAGATATACCAAAATATTAGCATAGTAAGCAAGACCAATAATAAATAGAGAAAGAAACAGGTCACATGTTTCATTGCATCGACTGTAGTGAGCTGGTTTAAACAAAAAAAAAAAAAATACTGCTTTTGGACAGACTATTTCTACTCTAGGAAAAAACAGTCTTTATTTTAGCTGAACTATGTAAAATTAGAGCTCAACCACCACAACAACTAGCTCACTCACAGGCCGTCCAGTAAGCTGGAAGGCCAAAACCGGAGTGTACTTCATCTGCACACAGCTAATATTCTTTTAGCATGCCAATATTGGGTTCATATCATTCTTAAATGGCCACAGATACGCTATTCCAGACAACCTAATAACTACAAAACACAGTCAGCAGTCTGAGGAGGACTGAATGCCAACAAAGCCTTTAGCATACCATTAAGCTAAAGGTAAAGCCTCTAAAAATGCTAGATTTTAATTAACTGTATCTTTCATTTCTTTGTCTCCTTAATGACCGTATTGCGGGGGGGAGAGGGAATATTTTGATGGGCTGTGGCATTTTCTAGCTATGTGTTCTAATTTTTTTCCTTTTAAAAAAAATATTTATATATTATCTATATATATACACACATACACAGACTGTACACACAAATATACATACACAATTATTTTTCTGCCCACTTTTAAAAAAAAAAGTAATATAGTTTCTTTCTGTATGACCAACAGATAGCTAGATATATAGATGTGAAACTTGTGCCTTTTAAGCAAATACATCTTTTAATACTTCTGTATCTTTAATATGTATGAAAACTTGACATATTAAGTACAGTTGGGGTGTGTATATACACAGTTGTTGTGCAAGGTCAATATAAAAAAAGTCTCAAGGTGGCAGAACTGGTCAGGTATTCAATTGGCATATGCATTATACTGTAACACAGTCAAATTGTCAAAGTTAAACAAATACTGTACTGACATGAACGACTTTTCTCTATATTTGTCTTTGTGAAGGAGGACCCTGGAAGTAACCTTTTTTTCCCCTCATATTATACATTTGATACAGTACAATGCCAGGTGAAAAGAGAGCCTTAATAAAGCATGCATCACCCATACCCCTGTATAAGACCCCCTACAAGAGAAGGTCACTTGCATAAGGCACCATTATTAAGGTCAACAGTGCATTAACAGCTAGAAAACCAGAAGTTAGTCCTCAAGGCATAAATAAGAGAAAAATTAGCTGCATGAGAAAAATCAGTTTCTAACCAATAGTGGTTTTATCCACCCAACAGAAAAAATTATTCATGTTCCATACATTATGTAACATTAGACCAATTGTATTTTAGCTGCTCTTAACTGGAATCAAAACTGCAGTCCTGATTAAAGAATGGAAAAGCATATAGTTCCCCAGAACCATGCAATAACCTTTGTATTATAATGAAAAGTTAATAGTTGTGTTACATTTGTAAATACACAGCTTATACAATGGATTACAAATGAGCTCTGTAGCAAGTAAAACAAGCTACTTGACACATTGCACGTTTAATAGCTGCACCAGACACCTAAAGCTCCTCTCACACAGGAACGGGGAGGTCCCCCATCTCCATTCTGGCATCCTGACTCTTTTTATTCCCCCCTTTCCCCTCTCCGTTTTCCCTCGAAAAAGGTGCAGACACCCCTCCCCCCACCCCTTGGAAATGATTGGTGGTCGTCCCATCTCATGAGATATTCCTCACATACAAGACATTCAGACTATTTTTTTTCTCTTACAGTTATAAAACAACCACAAGAAAAAAAATGTGCCTCAGCATACAGTCATCAAGAGATCCTCATCGCATACAGTCGCCCAATCATTAACATTCTCAGTGCACATGCTCACGGCAAAGGCTTAGGAGCCACTCAGAAGGTTAGATACCAGTGTATGAGTCCAGGAAACCCCAAACATCACGCACCGCAGTTGCTATGCCGTTTCTTACATGACTTATTAGCCCTCAAAAGACCTTCAAGGACGTGAGGTCCTGGAGGCAACTGGGTAGGGTGCAAAATGGCATGCTTTGGCTGGAACACGCATCCCTCCACTCAAGGCTCTTCAACCTTGACGCCTCTTAGCCCGCAGGATTCACCTCTTGACCCATTCAGAGGTGTCTCTTCATGTGAAGGGCCAGGTGGTCAGACCTGGAAAAACACCTGCAAGGCAAGAGTCGGGTTGTGCATTAGGCCACGGTTGCTGGCATGCACAACGCGGTACGCATGGGTGAGGGCCCCCCTTTGCTCTGCTACTGCAAAACACGGCTGGTGGAGGAGGGATTTGGCATTCCCCGGATACACGGGAGCAATCAAGGTGTCTGTGGGCACCCAGGAGCTCTGCAGATGGGTGGTAACACTAGGGACTTCTCAATACTCATCTGCAACGTCAGGCTACAAACCACATCCCAAAGATTAGTAAAACGGAAGGTTTTTTCCCAGTCTAAATATACAATAATCCCTTAAAAATACCAGACACAGTTGCGTTCCCAAATGATTCCTTCACAAGTGAAAGGCAGCCTAGACTCATTTTCCAACAAGCATTAAAAATAACTATTTAAGAAGGTGCATTTCAGTCACATACCTGTCACAGTGACTACATTTAAAAGGCTTGGCACCAGTGTGCTTTCTGAAGTGTCTGGTTAATTCATCACTTCTTGCAAAACGCCACTCACACCCTTCCCATGAACATCTGTAAGGCTTTTCCCCTACAAAGAAAGCAGATTACACGTTAGTCACGACTTCATTCAAAGAAAGGTAGGTGCTATCCCATTCATTTTCTATGTAAACCTCCTCCACCCCCCCAAAGACAGCCGATTTTATTTAACCTATCTGAATGCTTCAGAACATGTAGGCAAAGAAGCCTTGCAAAATTCACCCACATGATTCCTACTTAACTATTTTGCTGCAACAGCACATCAAATAACCTCATTCTTACTAAAAAAAAGCGATTGAACAGGCTCACAGGAAACAAAGAAATCCAACCTTCTGCCATTCCTGTTCATCCATAATGGCAGGCCTACTCCCAAACAGGTATCGTTCACCTCACAAAGGTGATTAAAGACAGCACGGCTAGGCTCCAAAATGCAATTAGGCTACTGTATTGCATCAAAGTCCTCTGTCACTCACTCATCTGCCTAACATGCAACATCCTTTCTGCTGAGCCACATATTCTTGGAAAAGCCTGCACACCACTTTGAACACTGCTATTTCAGCATTCAAGAAATACCACTTCCATACACAGGAATGTTCTCAGCCAGACAGCATCAAGACAAAAGTTCTGCAATACTTCTGAGGCCAGCAACTATTTGTGACTGCTCAACCACCACGGTTTTAGTGGAAGTTGTTCTTTCCTCTTAAAATAATCTTGTTTTATCTGACTTCTGCATGACAATGGGAACATCTGAGCTTGCTCAGACTTCCCATAAAAGCCACAAAACGCTGAGCTCATGAGTCAAAATAGGATCTTTTCCTTGAATTCTCCTTCCACATCTTGGGGGAAAAAAACCCTGTACAGGTCTTTGGATTGGTACACCAAGAACGCCAGGCGAATTCCTCACATTAAGCAATGACTATTGAGCCAAGGTGCAGCTCTACATATCTAACTGCTGTCATAAAGATGTCAAATAATAATGCTCAAACAAGCAAATCAGCACGCTACTTCAACCATAAAATATTTATAAAAGCCCTGAAGTGTCTATCTTCCTCACTTTCTTTCCCAATAACACCAGGATTGTTATTCTTAGTTCAGGTTCCATAACAATAAAGTGCTGTTGCTCGGTATTTTGGGATGAAATTTTACAGTAAATCACACATTTGTAAGTCCAATTAGGCAGATATGTTACAAGGACTACAAGACACTGTGGCTTTTCAAGAATTTTGCCAATAACGATGGCACACAAAACTGTTCAATGACTTACAACTATCGCTATACTTTATATAATCAAGGCCTTGGGATGTCTGATTGAATAGACCCGATGTAGACCGAGCCATGTAAACAAGTTCTTACAGTATTTAGTGATCTGACCAATTTTTGGATATGATGTTCCTTTTTTTTTTGCAAGAAAGTCTCAGCTCATTTTTGCTTTAGAAATAAACACCAACAAAGGCCTAGCATCTATTTTGGCTAGCCCTTTGCTCCTCAAGACCACATGCCACTGCAGCCTCCCAACTACTGCCTATTTAGACGAGTGGCTCCTATTTGCTATGACAGTGGAGTAACCTACCACCAACTGTCTTGGCTTCGTCTCGCTTATGAAGAGAATGAGGAAGAGATGTCGTCCACGCTGGTAAGCCTCTACTACTATTACATCATCTCTCCAAACCCAGGCTCCCACCCAGTGATTGTGCAACGCTGTGACACCACCACCATCAGGGGTATTCCCTACAGTACTCGCCAACTCTTAATAAGCATATGGTTACTAACCTGTATGAGTGCGCTGATGTGCTTTCAGATGTGAACTTTTGGTGTAAACTTTCCTGCAACCGTTAAAATGACACCTGTGAACACGCCTTCTGCCATCTGGCGAGGTGTCACCATTGGCGGGTGTACCTTTTTCTGCAGTCTTTCCAGCGGTACCGGTACGAATTTTCCCCGGTGAATGCAACTCACCCGGCGTACAATTCCATAGCTGGGAAGAAGGCTCCTTGCTCAGCTCAGGAGATGAAGGGGGAGTGGAAGTGACAGACGAACTCAAGTTTCCTGAACTGGCTAAAACATCGCTTATAGGGTCAGAGGTAAACTTTGTCGTGGGCGAGAGCTCCTCAGAGCTGTCTGAAGATTCGCTGCTCACATCAGAATTCAAACTGTTGGTCTCTAAGTTCTGACTAGTAAGATTGTCCTCTTTTGGGACACACGTGTTCTTCAGTTCAGATTCCTCCTTTTTCTCACGTGCCAGAATAATTTTGGTCCAGAGATCCTCTTGGCTATCAAATTTGATTTCAGATGCAGAAACGTAACAGGGTTCACTTTGAAGATACCGTTCCAGCTCCAAACATGTCTAGGTGAAAGAGAAGGAAGAAAAAAAGAGAAAAGTTACAAGTTTGCTTAAAAATAAATGCAATTGTATTTTACACTTCAGAAAGCAAGCAGCATTGTAGTATGTTCGATTTGAGGTTTCTAGGTTCAAAACAAATTAAAGGCTCCTCCAGACGTAACTAGGTGACTGTTATGATGAAAAGAAATGTTTTTGAGACCTGGGCAGGAGTTCAAACGCACAGCTGAAGGTGCAAGTCAGCTTTGGTTTCCAAAATAGCATTCTAATGAGTCAGTCAAATTATCATCACTCTTATCATAAAATCTGTGTTTTCAGTAGGCTGACATTGAAAAGGACCACAGAGAACCACAACAAATAATTACACTTCACTCTTGCGCCTCGTCTAATTTGAAGTTGTTTTGTATCTCTCTCACACAAACACGAGGCTGAAAGGACCCAACTGAACACAATGTGCTCTGACATGCAGTTAAAACCCAAACGCTGTGTCAGAAAACAAAGCCACATTTCAGCATGGCTGGGGAGCTGTGGGTCCGTCTTCTGGGGACATCAATGGAGCAGCAGACATCCTCCCATTTCCTGTGCATGAGAACGCAGCACACTCGACTTTCAAAGAATGTCATTTCCAAGCGTACTGGCATGCACCGCCACAAAACTCCAACTGCTCCCATGCATGTTTGGAGGAACACGGGGAACTTCAACAACAGAGGAGAGGGGAGAAAAAAGTTCCAGAAGTGTCCTATTCTATAGGATGCAAAACGGGAAATTACTCTGAGGTCCTGCTGGGAGTCCCACAATGAACAAGAACTTTATCTACTGGCCAAGAGTGCAACTGTATGAGTCATCTCTCTCTTTCTTTCACGCAATGCCAAAGGAGACTTCCTTTTAAAACCCTGACCATCTGCCAAGAAAGTACTCTGTTCAAATATACATGCAACAGTACATGGACAACTCCCCCCCCAACCGCATTCCCCTCTACTCCATGAAACGAAACAAAACAAAAAACAAAACCACCCTAAATCGGTGAAGCTGCGGTTTTCAATTTCAATTCACCCTGCTGGCTTTCTAGCCATTTTCAGAGAACAAAAAAAAAAAGGGGGGGGGTATGAACTGTTATGGCAACAAGCTGATGTTTTGGGATTATTCTTTCCACTATAGGAAATGATCCATATGGAAGCGTTACACAGAAAACAGACACACCAAGTTTCCATACCAAACTCTACTTATTTTAGCAAGATCATCTCTTCCAAGCCCGGTAGCAAAACCTGATCCCAAATGCCACACATTCCCTTCACAGCCCCTTCCCATCTGTCCAAGAGCGGAGCTGAATGGGAGCAGCCTCCTTTCTCCCCCAGCACCGCTCAAGTAAACTGGGTCACATGTTCTGGCCAGGCTAGGAGCGTGGGCAAAAATAGGAAAAAAAAACCAAAAAAAACAAAACCAACAAACAGCCCCAAAACCAAACCCACCGATGCACACAATATTTATGGATTTGTCTATAACTAGGTAACTGGTTTGCAATGCACGTTAAAACCAAAAAAAATTTCGACAGGGACAACACAATAGTGTATTGATTTTCCATGAAAACAGGTAAAAAAAGCATTTATTAAGATCTTGTTAAACTTTCATATTCCCAGCTAATTTCAATTCCTCATTAGGTAATTAGCAATGGGGACTGGAGTGAAGCTCTCTCCGAGTTTAAATGCCTCTGAAGGCTACTGGGAACGAGGGCTGGCCCTTCGCCAAAAACCCAAATGCCTGAAGGAAACTACTTAGCTCCATTTCAACCACGTACTATGAAGCTGCCTCGTTGAAAGGGGAAAGGGGGGAGGGGGGAAAGGGAAAAAAACAAAAAGGCATTGCATACAATTAGTAAGCATGTGAAGGTTGTAACACTTTGCATTGCAGCCTTCTCGGAAAGGCTCCTTCGTCCTTCTGAAAAGCCAGCAGGTATTTGATCTGGTCACCGGGCTGAGCAGCACCCGGCTGGGGAGCGGGGCCAGCGGCCCCGGCCCTCCCGGGTAACGCGAAAATGTCAGCGGCGACCGCGGCTCTGGCCATCCCGTTGTGTGGATCAAATGAAGGAGGGGAGCGGGGAAAAAAAGAAAAAAGGGAGGAAAAAAAAAGCAACAAAATATGTCCATTAAAGGGAAGGAGCCTCCGTTCTTCCTCCTTCCCGACCGAGGCAATTAGCAGAAGGGGATCGCTGTCATATGACTGACAACTCACGGACTCTGCAAAGCTGCCTGCGCTGGGAAACAGCTACATTACATACATATACATACATACACACACATAAGTGTGTGTACATATGTGAACATACACTCCTGTAGGTTCTTTTCCCCGTCATCGCCGGGAAAAGAAAAATAATTAAAAAAAAAACCAAACAAAAACCAAAACACAGCAAGGGGAGAAAAGCAGCCCTCGGCCAAGGCAGGGAGCTCGGATGACAAGACCCAGCTGTGGAGTTTGGACCTGGTACAAGCGCAAAACTTTTGCCAGGACTCGGTGTGGAGCAGGCGGGAGCGCAGCGCCGGGCTCCGCGCCGCTGCGGGAGCGGAGCGGGCAGGGGGCGGCCGGGCCCGGCGCCGGGCTGACAGCCCCTCGCACACAGGGCCGGGCGGTAAATAAGGAGAGACAGAGATGCGCAGCTCCTTGCGTTCACCTCGGGACTCTTCCCCCCAAAAAAGCCGTCTTATTTGAAACCGAAACACCTGCTTCAAAACAGCTCTACACATTTGTGCTTAATTCTCCCCAAACTCGTTGCCGACACTTGGGCTTTTTTTCCTTTTTTTTTTTTAATCCGCTCATCCTTTAATACGGCTTAAAAAAACACCCCGACAACAACAACAACAACATCGACATCCTCGTTTTACCTGTTGCCAATATTCCTCCAGGGACGGCAAGGCTGAGAAGTAACCCGTGTCGTGCACAATCTGGAGTTCCTGGAAGATGCTGCACATTGGGAGAACATCCATGTCTCAAGTTGCAACAACAAAGTCAGTGCTGGTTACCAAAAATACAGATGCCTCCTGTATGTGCAGGGGTTGAGGGGTGTGTGCGGGGGGGTGTCAAACCTCTGCTCTCAGTTTCCAAGCCCCCCCCCTTCCTCCAGAGAAGAAAAAAAAAATTGTATATATATAGATATAGATTAATTCCTTGAGGAGCTTAGGGAGGAAAAAAGACCCAAAGTTTCATGCAAAGTTTAATTGCACAGCAAGGCAGGCCGTCTCCCGAGGCGGCCGCGGCGGCTCTCCCCTCCCGCGGCCGGCGAAGGACACTTGCGCAGGAGCGGACTCAATATTTGCAAACACGGCGCTGACTGCAAATGTAACCCCCTGCAAAACTTCCCTATTCAAAGCTCTGCCCGGCCGCGCCGCCGCCCCCGCCCCTCGCGCCCTCCCCCGCCCCGCGTGATCCCATTACGCCGCCTGCCGCCGCGGCCCACTNGGCAGGCTATTTTTAGCAGGGTATATAAACGGGGAAGCGGCTGCTTTTTCGGAAGGTGTGTGCGCTCGCGAGGCGGCCGCGCGCGAGGGAGCCGCGCGGGGGAGGGGAGCAGAGCAGGCGGCCGGGAGCAGAGCAGGCGGGTGTGCTGCGCTGCCGGCGGCGGGCGCTGCGGGGCCGCCCGCGCCGTGAGGCGGCCGTGGCCGCTGTGAGGGGGGCGGAGGGGAGCCCAGCCCTCGCCGGCCGGAGAAACCTCCCGCGCGGCGCTGGGCCTCCGCGCAGGACGCTCCTGGGACAGGGAGGCCTGGTTGCCTCTGGCGGTCCTCGGGCCCTGGGCCTGCCCGGGCTCTCGGCGGCGTCGGGGTGTCTTGTCTCACTGGGGACGTGATCCCTCTATGGCACCTTCCCTGCAAAGCTTCAAGGCAAAATCCATGTACTCTGCAGGTCTCCTGGGTTGTGCTTTTGCAGTGAGAAGGAGGCCTAGAAATTTATTTTCTTCTCTTTGTCCCCCAAGGGACAGCCGAGTTCCTTGTTGACACTTCAGTGGGTCTCAAAGTGCAATGGGATGGGCACCGTAGCAGGGCTATGCATGGCGATCTTCCCTCTCTGGGCTGGGGCCACGTGGCTACCCAGGGGATGGGTACCGTTGCGGGTGCACTCCTGGCCTGCACTATCGGACAGTGCTTCTCCAGGAAAAGTTTGTTCTTTGGTGCCTGCTTCCACCTAAGCACAGATACTTATTTGCGTGTTGGAGCACCAGCTTTTTTAAGACTAGACCCGTTAATGATACGGATGTCTTAATATAATTTAAGAAAATGCGGTTGTTAGCTTTCCAAAGGAGTGTCCAGCACATGGAACAAACATTCCTAATGTGTTTCTGTAATAAAAGGATTTCTAATTTTCCACTGATGTTTCCATCATAATCTCTACTCTGTTATTTCCATTTCCCCACTTTTCTCTATCTCTCGCTAGTTAACTACAGATGGTAACTAAAGTATTTAACGTTTGTTTCTTCTGCCTACTGTCTTCTGTGAGCTAGTGATCGCATTTGTGAAAATGTCAGTCTAACTTTCCATCCCCTAGCCCCTCATAAACTATTAATATGGCGATTCCATAAACAAACAACTGGTGTTCATGGTTGAGTCTTCCTGTGTCTATGAAAAAAAAGCTTAAGGTCAATTAGAGCATTATGTTTAGAAAAACAAGCCAATGCTGAAGACTCGAAACATCTAAATGCAGAGAACTAAGCTTACTTGGTTTAGTCAGTAATTATTTACTTGGCTTTATGTGGACAAACATAAATATATATCCAAAATTGCTTTGCAGACAACAGATAGTGCAGATAGATCTGTGCCTACTTGTGGCCAAAGCTAGATCCTCTGAAGAAAAGTGCAGAAGAAAAAAAAAAAGCCCTCTTAAGTAGATGAATTACACACCTTCCTTGAACCTACTTTCAGTTCTGTAGAGTTAAACATTTTGTGGCTTGAAATGCGGTGTGGGCTCCAGTCAAATATAACCTGGTAACATAACTCTGGAAATCCTTAGTGTTTGTTTAACTGACCTGTTCCCTTGTTGGAGAAGATTTTATTTTCAAACATAGTGACAGTGAATGCAACTGTCCACTCTTTCTATTTTACACTTGCCCCTTTTTAGCTGTGTTTCATGTAAGAGAGATCTGGGCTTGTCAGAGACTGGATGAGATTTACTGTGCCCACGTGGAGTTTGAAGCATAAGGATCTTATTTTGTACAGTTATCTTCAGATGGGCAGTATTTCCCAGTGAAGGTCAACTGGGGATAGCAGATGTAAACCGATGGAGATGCAATATTAGAAAGAAAAAGAAAGGTCCTTTAATAAAATGCGGTTTTAGTTGACAGGTAAGGTTTTCTGCCCTTCTGCCAGTCTGTGATTGGTTGAGCGGGATGAAGGTTATTGCTGTAGGAAAAAATAAGCCAAATCAAAGAAAATCCTGGCACGGATGTGACTCTGGTGTAGTAAAAGCTGTTTAGGTTATATCCTGATTAAATGCTGGCTTTGATTAGCCCATTATCGATGGGCATTTAAAAGAAAAATGATGTGTCACTGGATGTGTTAGTTCTAGGTTACAACTGTATTAACAGATTTTAATCTTAAGTAACAAAAAGTGTCATTAGAACTAAAGGTTAATCCCAGATAAGAAAGAATGGGTAAGACTGTAGGGTGAAGTAAACAGATGTAGTGTTTTTACCCGGTATATTTTTAATCATGAATTAAAATGAAACAGTGAGTCAATAACATGCTGTGGTTTAGGAGACTGTTCCATGAAACGCAAGCTGAAGGGAAACTACTGGCACTAATAGCAGCCAGGTGGAACGAAGGGATGGTGTGTGAGTTGAAGGGAATTTATTATAGTCTATGGAGGATAATAAACATTAGGATGAACTTTAATAGGCCCCAAAATGAAAGAAAATGAAAGAATGAACTAGTGGAGATACTTGAAGATATAATTTAGTCCCTAATGACTTTCTTCAAGCTATACATAGTAGTAAAGTTTCAAATATCCATTTTATACCACTGGGATTTTTTGAATCATGTGCCAGGGTGGAATTTACCTTGAAAACCTTAAATGAAAACACGTTCTAACTTAAAAAAACCCAAACCAAAATCAGTCAGTCCCGTGGGACTACACTTTATTTAGATGTGCCAACCAGAGACAGAGACCACCTGATTTAGAGCAGAGGCCTCTTCATTTGTGGTCGTGGTGAAGGATCCCAAATCATCTGTACTGAATGGGTGGTGCTAATGGGTAGGGAAGGAATACAGCTGTTGAGTTCTTTGGATAAATTTCTTGTGACTGCCGTAGAGCTAATTCAGTATGTATGCTCTTGATTACGTAGAGGTAGTCACAGATTTACTGTCCATCCTGAAAATGTTCAGTGTGTTTTTAACTCTGTGTGGTCTAAGTCATTTGTAAAAGTAGCAAAAATTAGTACAAGTTATATAGGATTACTCCAAATGTCAGTGCTCTGCCTGCAGAGTTGCACAACGGCTTTTAAAGTAGGACTGTCCACAATTTAGGATAATCAGCCAATTTACCCCTTTAAGGCCGCTGATTTACAAATATATGCAGAGAAAAAAGCCCTGTGTGCTTTAATTTTTTTTTGGTTCATTAATTTTAATAAGGTTCTGTCTGAAAAGCTGTATTGCCACATTAAATGCCCCACCACTTCTCTGTAGTAACTGCTTTTGTCAGGGATGGTGGACTGTTCCTGGAAAATCTGCTCTCTGGCGTAGCGGGCGACAGACGGTGTTTTCCAGGTGGGCTGAGCTCCACATGAGGCAGGGGGAGCACCTGGTCTGTTCTTAGAATATTCATGCATTTTTAGAGGACACATTAACTTGCTCTGCACTGTATTCAGTGCTGAGAGTAAGAAGAGGAGAAAACCTCCTGAAAATGGTTCACGTACGGCCAGATGCAGGGATGAAATGGGCAGGAATCAATAGCTTGCGGTTTGATTAGGATAAATGGACTTTATTTGGGGGAAAAGAGAGAGAGAGTGTGTCAAGTGCATGAAAGCATTGTCGGTTAGCAGACAACACTACTTGAAACGATCTGCTTCCGAGGTGGTAAGTTGCTAAATCGAAAACTAGCATGCAATGTGATTCTACCACAGATAAAGTAGATGCTCTTTGAGGATATATAAATAGAACTGTTATGAGTAGACAAGCAAGTGGGGTGATTCCTGATCTGTCACTCTGGCAGAATTAGAGAATTACATTTCAGACCATAAGCTAGCCTAAGACAGAGTGAAAGGTAAAAGAATTAAAAAAGAAATAGTGACAAAATTACACTTAAGGAAGAATTTAGGTCAATGTGACCTGAACTTGTTCAGCAGACACAGAAAACAGTTAGGAGAGGTGATGTGTTGCCCTACAAATACCAGTAAGCAATTAACCAGAATGGAGGGAAAAAATTGTTGTCATTAGCTAATGTGAACAGAACATGAACCAATGACCCACAACTGAGTCAGAGAAGTGGTGTGGGGTTTTTTTTTATTCTTCAGACCAAACCTGTGGCTATGTAATTTCTACCAGTTTACCTGTTAAGGAGCCTTCGAGTTCATGATTTTAAGTTCCTGTTTTCTCTTTGATACTCCTAGACATGCCTAAACAGTTGATGAGAAGGTAGTGCTCTGGGAGCTGGTCTGTGATCTCCATCGGCACCCAGAAACAGCTTTAGAACAACAGGTATTGACAGACCATCCTTTTTCAGGCAGACATACTGTAGAATGTCTTCCTTAACTCTGCGTACCCTCACCTTGAAGGCAATTACATTTTCTGTTTCCATAACTGGCACTGAAAAGGTGATTCTGTCTCTCGGTGCTGTAATTACGAGTGACAGTCCTCTAATTCCTGGCCTATTTGCAACCAGTTTATTATACCTGTTTGCTCATGTGCTTATGTCTTTCTGCTTTAAATAGGTCTTTTTTCTCCCTGATGCTTAGCTGCTGGACATATTTATGAACAAAACATATATTCACTTTCAGCTTTTTCTTGGGTGGCTGTATTAGCAAAAAATTAGACCTGATTTCCACAAGAGGCTCAGTTGAACATTCCGCTTAATAGTACACAAGAGTATTATTAGTAGTTATAAGTCCTAATTGAGTAGGTATTTCATGGTTTCTAATATAGCAAATATCACTTATGGGTTTTTAAAGTATTTAAAAGCACTCGCCCTATACAGGGTAAATAAAAATTGCACTTCAAAACATTAACAGTTTTCATTTTTGTGGTATCTGAAATTTAGGATGACTACTTTTCTAGGAGTGCATAAAATCTTCCATGATTTAGAAGACCTGAATTTCTACTCTTTAAAAAAAAAAAATAAAATGACGAAGCCTTCCAAACCTTTCTTTCTAAACGCAAGTAATAAATAAAAAGAAAAGCACACCTTCTTTGCAAAGTGTCTTTAGGAAAGATGGGTTTTAGGGTAAGCGTCCTCATAAGAAGTAGCAAATACGAGCAACTGGGACTTGTCTGATGCCAAGTTACTTGGCTGCTTTTAGGAAGTTTACTGACTGCTTCCCCAGGTGGTGCAGCAGAAATTGCTATGATTAATGGTGAAAAAAGCAGCTTGAGCTAAGAAAAGAAAAAAAACCCCCATGTCGCTGGGCATTTTATCATTTCCGTATGACCATTTCTTCCTTTTTGCCATTGCTAATTAGTGACCATTATTTAACAGTGCATTAAGCTGGGAAACTTAATTCAGACCAATTTTGGAAGCTGTGAGAAAAGGAACCCAACAAGAACCAATCATTTTGTGGAGCGAGAGACTGGAGGACTAATGATTGTTAGAAATAGCTGGACTGTCTCACTAGCTGCTTATGAGGCTTAGTAAAAGTATATAGAATTAGACTGTAACTGTGAACTTTCACAGAAGAATGCAAAGAAGTATTTCTAAGCAGTGATGCCAATTAGACATAGGGCTGGCTTGCTTGGAGTGGTTGTGAAACTGCCTTTTCTGGGAATTAGTCACGGCAAGACTAGACAAGGAGTTGTGTGGAAGCCTCAGCCAGGAACGGCAGACCTTTGCTTGGAATTAACTACATGGCCCAGGATATCTTTTCCAACTCATAACATCTCTGCTCTGACTTCATGTGAAGTGCATTATGTGGGTTGTAGGTTTTGTAAAGGGTTTCTCTCATGTCACAGTACCCCTTTCTGTGGTGCGGTGCATGGGAAGAAAAAACCACCTCCTAACTGTTGCTGCAACAATAGGGAGCTTTCCTATTAACAGGGCATGGGATGAACCTTTCGTCCCTTGCAACTTGACTTGTTTGTTTGGTGCCATGACACAGGAGAGCAATCTAATTGTGTCTGTTGTTATGAGAAATGGGAGTCAGTGCTGATCCCACCCCCATTAACATAAGCTGCAAAATTAGATACAGTGTCTGATATTCATATGGCCATACATAGGTACTCGAGAGCAAAATGAACTGTGGCCTTCTTTGGGACACAAGGAAATAAACATAGTCATTAAAGAGTCAGCACCGTTACCACATAGTGAACCTTTACTCACTGTTCCCACCTATTGTTATTTGAAATATCCCATTTCCTGTTTTCAGTAACTGTTGCCAATGGGCAGGATTCAGATCTCATTCACATCAGTGTAACTCTGGTAGCTTTGGAAGA
>VYZW01037629.1:2687-16131 GCA_013401315.1 Balaeniceps rex | reverse complement strand
ATCTTTGTTGCAATAGTTTTAACAAGAAGTGTATTGAATTTATTGAACTGATTCACAACGTGCATTTATGACCATTATAGTACTTGCTCCACAGGCTCTTACTCTTCAGAGATGGAAACACATTGTTGTTAAGAGCTGTGTATGATGATTGCTCTTTCCCCATTTTATGGTTAACAGGAAATACGTTTAAACTGCAGAACAAGAAACANCACACCTTAGTCTTTCAGACTCTCTCGTGGGAGTGGATATTCCATTGTCTAGCATCTTCTCTTGAACAAGACTGCTGGTGTGATGAGGGTGACTGTTCTGCATCTTGACTGGCATTTTGCCTGTACCTGCCACGTGTCCTTGGATGTCATATTTCCCATACAACTTTACATTTAGAGCCATGACCTGTCTTCTAAAAATNACAAAAGCCTGTTCCATAAGTGATATGATTTTATAACATTGAGTAAATGTTAATAATCTGTAGTGGTAAGTTTAAAATTCATGAAAAACTGCTAGCATATGATTTTTTTTTTTCTTCAAAGACAAGAATTAATAGTTGAAATCCTTTTTGCACTGGCAAAATATCCATGTTTATGACTGACATCCAGAGTTTCTGGTAGGTGATAGACTTGTGGCTCATTGGTGAGACAATATTGAAGGAAATTCTAATCTTTTCCAGACATGCACAACCTCAGATCACAATCACATCAAGAACTGAAGCAAGGGAGGTTTTCATGTCTTTAAAAGTCAGTTCAATATCATCAGCTTTAGTTTACCAGTAAGTCTTATGAACTCTGCTTGTAAGCTGGGAGGGCCAAAGAATGTTTCTGAGCTTTCATATTCAACAGTGTAACCTAGTGTTCATGTGCAACACCTAACTTGTGTCCCAGCTTCCTATTAGTACCACTGTGCCCTATCTTAGACGGTGTTTTTGCTAGGAAAAGAACTTTGGCATGTGGAATAAAGCCAGAAAACCCATGCTACAAAAAGTTCTAGTCAGAATGATCACAAATTGGGAAATGTAGTGCACAGAGGAAAGTGAGCTCCTATGTAGCCAGCAGGAAGCAGATTACTTGCTTTTGGAGGTTGGCTTATGACCTTGTTGGCTGTGGTCATTAGGGAAGGCAAGACTTAACGTCTGGTAAATCTAGGAAAAGAATCAAGTATTGTAAATATGCTGAAACAGATACAAAAATATTCACAGAATCNGAGACACCACAACCTCTCTGCACAGCCTGCTCCAGCGTTTGACCACCCTTACAGTAAAAAAAAAAATAGTTTTATTGTGTTCACATTGAATTTTGTGGTTTTTACTTTGTGCCATTACCTCCTGTCCTGCCTGGCGCTCTCTTCTTTTTTCCCTGCCATCAGGTATTTATACACATTGATAAGATCCCCCTGAGCCTTCTCTTCTTCAGGCTGAACAGTCCCAGCTCTCTCAGCATCTCCTCATTTGAAAGATGTTCCAGTCCCTAATCATGGCCCTGAAACCCAAACACGAAAGGTCTGCAAGGCTTGGAAATATTTCTATAAGGCCTCTATGAGGGCACGTATTCCACGCATCTTCACTTTAAAATATCAAACAACAATAACAAGAAAGACAAACCTGTGAGGATTAATTATGGAGGAAGTACACAGCCTTGGTAAAATATCTGAGACCTGCATCTTCATTGGCGCAGTATGCTTGCAATTCCACGAGGATGTTACAGGCTACATTATTATACAGTGAAATCCTCAGGGAAGTGGAGAATATTAAGAAGAGCATAAGTTTTCTATATTAGATATAGGATATAATTTCAATATAGTACATGTTCTCTGTTCATTCTTGTGATTCATAAGAGTTTGTTTTCCTCTCCTTCTGACTACTACTTCTGTGACCCTGTTAGGATCACTTTTAGAATGAGTTAAGCAAATGAAGACCCCTTTCTGAAATACTTTTCTTAACTAGAGTTTCTGTGTCTTTCTTTAGTTTCAAGGAGAGCTTGTCTCCTATGCAACCTGTTTCCTTTTTCTGTTGTTCCACGGAGTTTCTGCACAAATTCTCTATTTTCCCCCTTATTTTATATGCTGCAGTACATACTGAAGAGAAAAATAATCACAATATGATTTTAATAGGTCTCTCTATGTATGTTTGATATTTGTATTCCACCAAAAGGTTGTGTATTTTATAGGGAATTCATTTTGCATGCCCAAAATGAGTTTTCAGAATCTCTTAATTTTAGAACTTGAGACCATTAAAGTGCATTACAGCAGCATCACAAATGTAGACAAGTGGAAAAAGATTTTGTCCTTATGAAAACGTAACTTGTGTTATCTTCCTAGCTTTACAAATCATGAATATTGTTAGTTGGTACTGTGCCTCGTAATAAGTTAAAATAATATCCTGTTCCACAAAGAATGCAAAAAAAACCCCCATTTATTTGAAAAACTCAAAATGTTTTCTACATCCCCAGCTCCTTGGGTCAGCCTGGCCTGAGATGAAGCTGGGAGGTGCACACAGTAACAAGCAGGTTATGGTTTATCTGTTCCTGTCAACTGCTGCTCCTGACTGAGTGTGCTAAATCAGAGCTCTGGAGTCTCTATTTCAGTAAGAAATATAACATCAGGGTTGAAACTTGTCAACTCCTAGATTAAGGCTTCATGTATGATGGAGGCCCATTAAAACATGAGTGCTTTTGAGAAGAACACATGCGAATGGAGGATTTGTAATCATAAAACTGACATGGTGCCAATGGAAGATGGCAATATATTCATGCCTGTTGAATATAATGCAAAGAAAGCTGACTCCAAGCATTCATATATTAAATGTTAGGTCCCAGAAAAGCACAACATTGGCTTTAAAGTAGTGAAATGTGGATAATAAGAAATGTAAGTTCCTTTTATTATCCTTCAAGTGTTAAAACACTGGGGGCTTGTGTTTTCAAGTCTGTCTGAGCAAATATGAGATATATAAAAAAATGACATATATATGTGTGTGTGTGAGTGTTCATGTATAAAACTGCAATTCTCAGGCAGTACGCTTTGTCAGACAATTGCAGTAGCGTGCTGTATCAGGAGACTAGATATGGAATAGGAAGAGTTTTGCAGTAGAGCTGAGATTATGTTCATATTGTGTTCCATGCTTATACGGTTGGACAAAGAAACATGGTTTCTCAAATTTAGTGTTAAGCTAGGAATAGATAGTGAGCCTTTGTCCAGCACTTCAAGATGACTAGTTAGAATCATCTGATACATAACAGTGCTCAGAAGGGACAGCTAACTGAAACGTACACCATGTTAGCAGTTAAACCCTGGAACAGTATGGTAGAAAAACCTTTCTTAAATAATGTGCCACAGTACTTTGAAAATGCTAGGGTCTGATTGTCAGTATATTTAATAGGTGTAACACTGGAGTTACTTAAGCTTCTGCAATTTGAAATCACAGAAGCACACCCTGTGTTTAGTAGTTTTTGGCAGATGGTGGAACAAGATAGCTATTTTTTCCTGCTAGAAGATAAAAATGCTATTTGACAGAGCACAGAAAACCATGTTGCTCTAGCAGCAAAATTACAAAATCTGCTGTTTTAGTGGGCTGGAATTATAAAATACTGCTTGTGTCACAAGGACGATAACAGCAAAATAATGTAGGGCACTGAGGTTTCTCAGGATATATTTCATTTAACACTGAATTGTAAATTCATATTCACTGTAATGGCTTTTCAAAGAAGTTTAATTTTTCACACATTTACAAAAATAATGTGTTTTGATGTCAAAGGAGAATGCTTGAGGCCTTACTGTGTTCTTGCAGTTCATGTTGAGGGAAATTGTCCAGAGTTTTATTTTTAATACCTAAAATTAGGCTCTGGACACAGTATGGAGGCAATAGATAAACACTGTTGCTATAGAGTTTTTAAGATACCCCATGAACTTTTTTTTTGCCAGCTCCCTGCCCAAGATAAAAAGCTGGCATTGTTATTTATATGTTATTTATATGTTTGTATGGGATATTTGAGTCACTGTGATGTGGAGTATTATGCTTCCTTGGTATTTTAAAAATATAAAACTGACAACAGATCAGGAAAATATTATGAAGATGACAAAATCCTGTTCTAGGAGTGCTGCAGCTGGTGGCGTGTTTACTCTTTATCGTTAGAGGGAGAATTTTAATTTGGCTTGAACAGTTAGTTTCTTTTTGTGCAATCTTTATGCAGTTGTGAACTGTGCTAAAAGGTACTTGGAGCAAAAATGAGTAATACCAGTGTAGCATTTGAAGGAAAACTATTTTTTCTGTCTCCACATAGTTCTGTGAGCTTATATGTAATGCAAAAGATACATGCAATAAGTAACAGTGCAGAAGCAGAGAAGGAAAGAAACTCTTCTAGGCTAGGCTGGATACCAGACATTAAGAGAATTTTTGTTCTACACTGATTTTAGGAGAAGCAGCATCACATCATGTGCCATTTATAAATAACTAATGACAGATCATGTAATAGGCCGTTACAACAAGGCACGTATTTGCTTCAGCTGCAATGCCTGTATGAAGTAGTTTTACTTTAGCTGTAACGCTGACATCAGTTGTGTAATTGTCATGGAAAGTTACTGGTCCAGGCACAAATCTCCTCACTCATCCTCACTCTCATGATGATAATGTAGCTGGTGATACTTTACTCACCCATGTGGGATAATTCTTGCCTGAGGGGGTGGAATTTTGTACAGGCAGCAAATTTAAGAGAGTTAAAGGGACAAGAGGTTTCCAGATGCCTTGAATTAAACCAAGTGGTTATTCCTAACCATAAATGTTTAACTCCACTCTGTCAGCAAATCACTTTCAAAATAGATATTTATTTTCAAACAAAACCAGTTGCCTTGTGAAACTGTTGGTTGGTTAGGGGAAAAAAATTACTGAGTGCTTCTGAATAAAATATCTGATCTCTTGTTGCCAAGGCTGAGTCACTTCCTGTTACAATAACAAGACTGTCATCAGCAAACTGCTCTAGCCACCAGTGTAGCTTGCCAGTGTATGCATGGCTTTATTTGTCCATGTTGTTAGAAAGTTAGCGTTGAAAAACATACTCTACTAAATTTGGAGACACCAGCTTTGCATTAAAGTGCGTTAGTGTCAGATCTCAGTTGCATTTATTCCTGATAGTATAATCTCTGATTTCTTCGTGCAACATCATAATACCCACCCAGCTGTATACAGTAATGTTGTAATTCTATCAAGGGATTCTGGACACAACATAATGCATTAATATCATCAGAGCTTTCTCAACTGGAATTTGCAGGATCATAGTCAGCTGTTTCTTATTTACAGGAATGAGATTTGAAAAATACCTGGAAGTTCATTCCACTCGTCACGTTACAGATAATCTCTAGCTTTTTCTTGACTGTGATGGGTTTTAAAGACAGGTTTAAGTTACCTTTCAAAATATTAAGCATAGAGTGGTTTCAGTCACATTTGAGCAGGACTGGTGCTCGGCTCGCAGGCAGAGGTGGTCTGCTTTTGCCACACCGCTGATTCAGCAGAGCAGGAATTCATTAGGGCTTTTACATAACAGGTTGGAATTCATTTCCTGGGCAAAATAAGTTGGCAAAAGCCCTTTCTGCAGTTAAAGCAGCTAGAAAATAAAGGCCCAGTCGAGTGTTTAGTTTCAGTACTATTATTGCTTCCCCCTGCCCCCAGGTTTCAAATATTATTTGGGAGCAGTGTCTGGCAGGCTGGTTTCTGGATGATCCATCAGATCTGTATGTGAATCCCGGTTACTGACTCACGCTGTATGACATAAATGACTGTTCTGAGCCTATTAATAAGAGATTGGGGGGAGGGGGTGTCTTACGTGTTCTTTGGGGTTTTCATCCTGGTCTTCTGCCCTAAAAATCAAGTGTCACATCAGGTCCTCAAAATTAAGGGGCAGTTGCAAAATTAACCTCCACTTTTTTGTGCCTCAGTTTCCCCCCACAGGAAAGAGAAATGACAAAACTTTGAAACTGATTTGGTATTCATAGACAAACAGAACTATACACAGAGAGAAATCTGGTCCTTTTGAGTAAACAAAATAGTTTCCCTAGGTTCTGGTTTTGTTTTACTCTGTTTACTATATTTAATATCTGTCCTGCAGGATCATTTATGCTGGTTCTTCCTGAGAGCCATGTGATGGACAGTCCTAGATAGCCTGCGTCTCTTATGTCTGAGTTCTTCAGCTAAATCCAGAGGAGTCCAACTGAATGAAAGTACTTGTGAAGTGCTACTCACAAGAGGAAGGGCATCACACTGATCTGAAGTGTGTCAATTTGAACATCCTTTTCACCCTCCCACTTTCACAATCAAATTGTTGTAATCATGGCATAGAACAAGGATCTTGTTAAGGGCTAGCCAAGCTTAATCTGCGGTATTCTTGCTTTTGCATTTAAAAAAAAATCTTTTCAGCTCCTTTTTTTCTTTAGTTTAAAAAAGAAAACAGAAAATGTAAGTTGATATGTTTTAAGTTGACTGTGATGAATCTGGGATAAGTTACTATGCTCTGTTCTCTGATAAACAGAGATGTTATTGTGCAGTCCTGGATAAAGTCACTGATTATACTGTTTGGGCCATGAAAGCAAAATGTGTTGCAAGGGTTTGGTTGTCTGTAATTAACCAGTTGTAAATGCTGTGGTTGGTGGCTAAGCAGCTGTTGAGATCACTGTCAGAATTTCACCACTGTAAAGGAGCTGTCATGTGTTATTCCATTGTTTCAGGATGGAAAAGAACAGTTGTTTGTATACATTTATTTTTTCCCTAAAACACAACAAACGTTGGCTGTAAACTGCACTTACAGTGTTCCAGGCTATATCAGTGGAAAGGATTTGTATTTGCCTGAGATTGTCTTGGTCTTCAGTGTAACGTATCAGACACTGAGAGTATAACTGCAACCTAAGTTCATTTTTCACGAGGGTTTGCTGCCGTGTGCCTTGAACATTGATTCTGCTGTGGGCAGCTTTCCCTGTCCATGCACTGATTCACTTCCAGAATACATCTGTGAATGTAATTGAGCCCTAAGTTTTGATATTAAGAATCTCATGCATTTTTTAAGAACACATGTCATTTTAATACTGGATTCAAGCCTCTTAGGGCTGTCTTAAAATAAACCTTGCAGTTTGACATGGGTAACTCTTCAGTATTGATGCGTAGAGAGCAAAGAACTTGGCCACTAGCAAATTATATCAAATGCAGCAGGTCAGCTACTGATTGCCTGAAAATCCTAATACTTGTAGGTGAAACTATGGTGTAAGACCTTTGGCACTCAAACCCCTTGACTCTATCTAGTTCAGGGAACGGTGAGTTCTCAGTTACAGGGAGTGGGAAGATGATGTCATTGGAAAGCTATTGCCCTGCTTTGATATTAGTAAATGTGTTCAAAGTTCTCTAGGGACCTCTAAGGGCTGAAGAACTCTCCCTACCACAGTTGCTGTGGGATAGAGGTAGTTTCTCTCTCTCTCAAAATTTCTTTACCACTTTTTTTAACTAGAATGCAAGTGAAAGACATTTAGGAAAATAAGTTTCTTAAACAGTCTCTGCACTGTTTAAGAAAACGTGTTGAAAATGAGGCTGGATGCATTCTTATATCACTAATGAAAACAAAGACAGGAACAGAAAAATGTCAGAAGTGTGTGCGTGTGAGTGTGCGTGTGGAAGAGGGGGAGGGGGAGACAGGATGAAGTCCTTTGCAAAACAAAGTAGTTGGTGCCAATGTTGATGTTTTAAGGCATGCCTTTCACTAGGCACTATGCGATAACTTACTAGCAAAACCTGAGGGCCGGATTCCTCCTTTTTCTTTTCTGTATGTACAGTGTACAAAAAATGGAGTGAAAAGTCCTGGCAAGTTGCCAGTCCTCCTCCTCCTCGGGTAAGAGGGTGAGTGATGTAACACCATGACTCTTTTTCCTTCTCACATCTTGCCTATCGCATGGGGAAGTGAGCGACTGCTGAGCTTTTTCTTGCCTACGAGCTGAGCTGGGCTTTGTCTTGCTTGTTCTGGTGACAGGCAGCTTCACACCACTTCTGGCTGTGTGCTGTCCTCGCAGGGCCCAAGCCAGCCTTCGAGACATCTGAAATCTGAAATACGTCTGAGTCTGAGTTCTGCTCCTGGCTTTTGCCTTTGTAAGAGGGCCATCACTTATACTAGAGCCACAAGCCCAGGGCACGTGCTAATATTGCTGATAACAAACATAAACCTCTAAGTTGCCTCTGCCTTCTCCCTCCCAAATTTATGAATTTAGCTTTTTGAGCTTTAGGGTCTAGGTGTTGTGAGTTTTCTTGCCAACCGTGAAGCCTGAGTTTGGTTTGTTTAATTGTGGAATAGTGGATTCTCTAATATTTTCCATGCTGCAGTGGGGCTTTTAGCAGGACAGCAAGTGTCTTTCCTATAGGCCCCCTTTAAGTACTGAAAGGCCGCACTAAGGTCTCCCCGCAGCCTTCTCTTCTCCAGGCTGAACAGCCCCAACTCTCTCAGCCTGTCCTTGTAGGAGAGGTGCTCCAGCCCTCGGATCATTTTCGTGGCCCTCTTCTGGACCCGCTCCAACAGCTCCATGTCCTTCTTGTGCTGAGGGCTCCAGAGCTGGATGCAGTACTCCAGGTGGGGTCTCACCAGAGCCGAGTAGAGGGGCAGAATCACCTCCCTCGACCTGCTGGCCACGCTTCTTTTGATGCAGCCCAGGATACGGTTGGCCTTCTGGGCTGCAAGCGCACACTGCTGGCTCATGTTCAGCTTTTCATCCATCAGTACTCCCAAGTCCTTCTCTGCAGGGCTGCTCTCAATCTCCTCATCTCCCAGCCTGTATTGATATTGGGGGTTGCCTCGACCCAAGTGCAGGACCTTACACTTGGCCTTGTTGAACCTCATGAGGTTTGCACAGGCCCACGTCTCCAGCCTGTCCAGGTCCCTTTGGATGACATCCTGTCCCTCAGGTGTGTCAACTGCTCCACTCAGCTTGGTGTCATCTGCAAACAAATAACATTTAGTAATAGCCAGCAGCTTGCACAGAGTCACTGGTGATGTCATTGGTGACACGTCTGATACCTGTCCCCTGCTAGGTTGCAGCCAGTGCTGCAGCCTGAGAACATCGGAGCATCTGGCAGGATTCCAGGGCGCTGAGTCAAAGGTGAAATGCCGGCACCAGGGAGTGATTGCTGGTTTCGCTGGCTGAAATACCAGTTGTATAACACATTTATTATACTTACACAGAGAGAATGCAAAGATAAAGCAAAGTGGTAAACAGCAGGAGAACTACACTGGTGGGAAGAGACTGTATTCAAACATGATAAAGAGTACAGCTGTGATAAAAAAGCAATAATGTTGGCTGGCACGTATTGTTGCTGATATGGCACTGGACATTTATAAGGGCATTTTTATTTCTGTAAATGGAGAGTTACTTTTTTTTATGTGTGTATATACACTACATCTCACATGCAATTCTGAAAACCTGCAGCTGTTCTGATTCGTAGTAGCAGAACTAAAGCAATATTTATAACAGGAATATGGGCAGTACTTACTGAAATTTAGGTCCCAAGCATGCAGCTAAGCCCATGGACATGAAGCACACACTGGACACCAGTTCTTACACTTGGTCAGGCACATGCTTCAGTGACTGCCACAGTATTGCCACTCTGCTTTGACTGACTTCTACCATTTCCCAAAACTGAACTGTATTACTAATATTGGCCTATACTACTCATTGCTCTTGGAAGTTGGGGAGACTTTGCCATTTGCCACTTTCCTTTTTTTAAAAAAAAAAAACTAGCTCTGGAAATATAAAAATGGAATTTACTACCTGTTTTGCATTTTTTAGTCTTTTTCTGTTATTTTGTGTGATTGTTTCAATTTTTAGAACTAACACAGGACAACCTTCACTGGTATACTGCATGCTTTTTTTAGATGTGATCTGTCTTGAAAAGGTACTACAGAAAGAGTGAATTTTGTTGCACTCTAGGAATACTAGTTTTGAAGTTTTCTAATTTTGAGGGAAGAACGCTTCAATGCATTTAAAAATAAAGCCAGGTACTGCAGAAGGTAACGGTACCAGAAAACCAACAAAGTTAAGTGATATTTCTGACTGATAGAAAAAATTTACAATTTTTGGCCACCAACCATGATGTAAGAAGAATTTCTGTGCATTAAATTAACTTATCATAATAGTTATTGAATCCTTTTTCTTAATGTAAAGATTTCCAAAGGGAGAAGGAGAGAAGTTTAATGAAGAGAAAGACCCCAAAAAGCTGAAAAAGCAAAAGATTTAGTTATGGTGTATTATTGATACCAAGATTAATGTAATAGCTGTCTGTTAATGAAATCTAAGAAGTGGCAGGTGTGGTGATGGTGTGTCCCCCAAGCAGACATACACATATGACCTCTCTCAAAGGATGTTCAAGATCCCAATTCCATGACGACGTGGTAATGTGCTTAGCTTTATGCATGTGAGGAGCCCCTTTGCTTCAAATTACACATATGCTTCATGTTTGCAACCTTACTCTTCCAGGACATCTTCCAGCAAATTCAACGCTCCTTCCATTTCTTCGAAATGCTAACTATGTTACATGCTTTCCTCCCTTTCAGTCACTTAAAAAAGCATGATCCATTAAGTCAATGGCAGAACTCCCACTGACTTCTGTAATGCTGGGAGTTAAGCTCTCTGCTTATGAAACTTAAGCATTTCTTTTTAGAAAACTTTCCAACATTACAAAAAGGTCATTTCAGTCCTGCAGCTCTCCAAAATGGTCAGTGAGTGTCTTACACTTTTTCCTTTTATTTAATACAATTTATTATCAGCACTTTTTATTATTATTCTTTGTGCTTTTTGGAGGAGATGCTAAGGATTGAGGTCATGTCTACTTTATCTGAACATGTAAAGATCCTATGATAATATTTACAAGAATTTTGGGGCTTTATTTCTCAACCCTGCCCTCCTGTGCAAGATGCTGGATGTCAGATTTTTGCTACTATCTGCATCAGAATTGTCTGGCGTCCTCTGATACAACTCTTGTAAAAAGTCTTAGTGGGAGCTCTGTAATTAAGAGAGTGGCGAGGAGATGGAAGATGCTGAAGATTTCTATCAAGGTTCATTTGCAAAGAAATACAGGACGAGTTTAGATTTAGCCTCAAACATGCCAAATTTGTCCATATCTTTCTTCTCACCCCTGAAACAGAGGCATGTTGGAAAGATTTTTGTGTTCTTCATGTCTCCTCTAGCCTTGGCACTGCTAAGAGGTAACAGAGGGGAAGAACATGTTTCAGAAGAAACAAAAAGAAGCTGTAAGGAATTGTGGAGTTGCTGCTAATGGATTTTCTACATTCAGTTGTTTCACCATGTTGGTTCCAAATATACTATCAAGTACAGGGCAGAATACAGCCCTCAAAGCAGCAGAGTTGACATCACATCTGTAGGTTCAGAGTCAGAGGTTGATGACTACTGGAATCAAGCACTGGTTCTGCAGAACACAGATTGATAGGTAAGATGGATCCTACCTTTTAGTTCACATGTAGATTCATTGGTATTTTCAATTTCTGTTAAGCTAATCTGAGTTGAAAGTGCTCTGAAGTAACAGTGCATCATGAAGAATTAAACTTCAAACCCTTCCTGAGTACACTGAAGTAACGCTCCACCATAACTACACACTATTCACCACCATATTCTTCATGAAACAAAAATATTCCTGCTTTGAAAGTTGGTCTTTATGGAGTTTTTCTGAAAGTGGAGGTGGGATACTAATGAGACAGTTTCAGCTAGCCAGTGCCTTGACATGTTTCATTTATGGCTTGATTAGACCCTGATTTAATGAGATACTGTACTACATGGAAGCACATCATCTTCACTCATTTAACACTGAGTGGAGTCTGAATGTTTCATTTCGGCAGTGTCTCTGCACTTTTGAAACTAAAAGAAAAAACACAGAATAAAGCATAATTTAAGTAGAATGTTTCATTCCAACTGCAGTAGGCAATTACAAAGAAAACCATTCTGAGACTGCCCACTTCTTTGCTTCTCTTTCAGTCCTATAGACTATGCATTAGTGCTTCTGAGTTTTTATTATACTCTGTAGAATGTGTTTTGAATTTAAGATTTGTAAGGGAAAAGCAGACAAAAGGACAATCTCATGTTTCCATTCATCTTCCCTGTGTGTTATTCCAGAGACTCAAAAGGGTGATACATTGTCTAGATTTTGTGACTGGTGAATTTCTTTGTTACAGGGTGTCTTAGGATGACATAGAAATTTTTGACATTCTCTTTCGCATGGCTTCCAGTGGAGGGGCAGCTCCAGAGTGCTGCAACGCTCCAGTGGATTTTCGCTGTCGGATGACAGCTAAGCATCCAAAAGCTTCACTAAATTGTACTGTAGACTGAGCAGTCCTGGAGTTGTACAAGATCTGAGGTACTGCTACTGTGTTTTAGGCTCACCTCCCTTTGCAGTCGTTTTGCACTGAATGGATTTCAATTGAACCCAGTGACACAAAGAGCCAAGGTAACCTTACTGGTAGACTTGAGAATATGTAGTTCTCCTATACATTCTCACTTCGGAACAAGGCATGAAGCCGTATGGAATGGCTCACATCTATTTCTTGGCTTTGGGTTAATTGTGTAAACTGAAACAAGAGTCTGAAGAAAAAAAGGATATATTAAGAATAAATTATGTCATGCTGAGATGAGGTTAATTATTTGACATCTGGCAAAAGCAGATGGATTCTCAGTTAACACAGTGGAATCCATTCAGTCAGCACCTTGATAAGCACCACATCTTTTTCACTGTCTCAGATGCCTTCCTGGAGATCCTGTGCTTTCCAGTTGCTCTGAAGACTGGCTAAGCAGCACATCAAGACAGTTTAAAATGATTATCTGCTATTGCCTGCAAGGCTTTGGTAATTTGCAAGTGTGAATGATATACGCTGGCAGACAGTTTCTTAGTGTGTGGCCCATTTGTCCAGCAATTTGACTTTTTACTTAGTAGCTTCGGTGGGTTTGGTGCTGTAAAACAATATCCTGAAATGGATGTTCTCAAAGGTATTTTTTTGTTGAGATGTGGCCACTGCATACTGACAGTGCCTATTAAAGCATTGTATGGGAGTTATTTGGGAGAATATGATTTGACATGGTGGCCACACATGATGTTCTTGGTGGCCACATGCAGGAAAGATGGCTTATGATTTGCTAGCGTGGGATGTGGTCTTCCATGAAGGAATGCACAATTACCACAGGGTTTAAATATATTTAATGCTTAAGGAGACATTTTTGACTTAATGTTGGGGCAACATGGCCATCTTAAACTTCTTTCAAGAGGAAATCCCTGTGGTCCTTCTTAAATGTAATTCTCAAAGAAGTGCTTTCAAATTATAACGATTAATTATTCATATTGGTATGCTCCTCCCGGGTCCCAGGTAGTATATCTGTGCAGGACTTCGCATGGCCTTTGGTTTTTCAGCAGCCTATTTTCATGTGCTGTTTGACTGGG
>VYZW01037627.1:9635-25026 GCA_013401315.1 Balaeniceps rex | reverse complement strand
CACCTGACTGCCATGACTTTTCAAATATTATGGAGAGTCCTGCAACTCCTCACAGGCTTTCCCCTTAAAAACTGCAGGGAGCGTGAGGAGGAGAGTTTGTGTCTTTATTTATCACACAGTTTTTAAAACATTGATTTTTTTTTTAATCTTTGTATTTCCTACATTGCTATTTCCCACAGCAACTCTACATCAAGTCCCAGCAGTTAGGCTGATGCCAGGCAGCCGGGGACATTAGCACCCAGTGACCTGTGTCTCTTTTCAAATGACGTCACTCTCTTTGCGTACTTAGTCTGTAGGACCCCACAGACTTGTAACCTGACTGGGAGCCGTGCTGAGACTGTACAGTTCATGCTCTGTCCCCACTGAGCTGGTGATGAAGCAATGAAATCTGAGCGCTGTGAAAAATGCATTTCAAGTTGAATAATCAAGAAAGTGTTGAAGGAAAGGTCCTGTTTTATTATGACCTATAAAATACTAGGAAAAGGCCCCATTCATTTTCCCCAGTGTTATTTTTAATAAATTACTTAATGGGTTGCTGCTGAGGTAAATATATGTGTGTATAAAGAGAGTTAAAAAATGATTATGCCCGTACTAATGGCCCCCTCAGAATATTAAAAAACAGAGTATGTGAAAATGCAAATACCTCTATATCTTTCTTGTCAATTTTTATTTTGCACCTTGCAGGAGCCCCATTTAATCTCTAGCAATAACTAATTTCCCCTGGGTTCTTAGACTTGTCCTTCCTGCCTTTAATACCAGATTGGCAAGCCAGTCACAAATAGTTAAAAGCAATATCATTGGGTGAATATAATCACGGCCAGTAACTGGGCAACTGCCCGCTTAATCTGATTATCGGCCTGTGATGCACTGTAGCCCATTAACCTTGTTTTGACCAGCTTCCTGACACTTGTGGCACAAATGAAGTGTGACGTGATTAAATGAGACTGATCAGTTTTGCTCACCAGGACAATACCCGGCAGCTGCTGTGCTTGGGATTTACAATGCAGTGAAAGCTTTGAAGTCCCACAATTTAGCTGTTATGATTGCTTTCCTCTGGCTGGAGGGCTGACTGTCCTCTCCAAACACATGTAGTTCAGTGTGGATGCAATGACTTTTCTGTGGTGGTTCCCTGTAGATCTCTGCAGGGCTCCAGCTCGTCCCCCAGAAGTATGTCCACAGAGCAGGGGTGGCTTTGATACATACCTGATGCAACCAGCAGATGATAAACTTACCACATGAGAAAAAAGCAGGACAGTGTGATGAGAGAGAGAAAAAGCAAACACAACTCTATCAACGTATTTGATATTCTAACTACATTTTGACATGTTTTTGGGGTAGTTTTTGGCCAGATTTTTTAAAAGTGGAAGTATTAGTCATGTAATAATCCAAAGGGACCTGGGTAGGCTGGAGAAGTGGGCGTGTGCGAACCTCATGACGTTCAACAAGGCCAAGTGCAAGGTCCTGCACCTGGGTCAGGGCAACCCCCGATATCAATAGGGGAGGAGGGTTGGACTAGATGACCTCTAAAGGTCCCTTCCAACCCAAAGCATTCTATGATTCTATGATTCTATGATTCAAGTACTCTGTGTTAGGTTACTTTCTAATGGTGTGAGCTGCATTAGGTGATGATAGCATTTCTCCTGCAAAAAGATCGTTTCACTTACTTGAAGCTTTACATATTTTAAGGCCAGAAAGGCTGTTACAATCATCCTCATCTTCTGCATAATGTTTCAGAGCATTTCCCCTGGGCGCTGGAAGACAGTGCCTTTGCTGTGGAGCACGCTAGGTTGCCTGCTCTTGGTGGTGTTGGTGCAGCGTTCTGAGCAGCTACAGATATGTACATGTCTGATAAGTTAATGTGCTGATGTGTCCTTCATAAAGGAAAAAAAAAAATCTCTGCTAACCTTGCAAGCCCTCTATTGTTTACTGGAAAAGGCTAATAGGAAAAAAGGAAGGAGATACAAAGAAACAAGAGCATCAATATGAAAAGAAAATAATTACCTTGGATGCGATATGAAATCAAGGGCAATATTTTTCTTCCCTGCTACAGGCATTTATTTTTACTAGTAGAGTACTGGGATAAGGAGACATTGTTCTCCTTATGTAGTCAAAACAAATGTAAAATCCTCACTCTGACATTGAAAATGACTGATGCTTGTGCAGGAGGCTGGGCTCAGTCAATCCAGATCAGTATAGCCCTGTCTTCTCATGTATAACTTTGCACGTTTCAGTCCACATAAACGAATCCTAAATTCCTGCTCAAGGATGAGGCCTGTCAAATAAACATGCATCTGTGAGTCAAAGCAAAATGCATGCAGAATAAAAATGCATGAAATTAGCAGTATAATATAAGTTCTTCTCACTGACTAGATTAATTAGCAGAGCTTTAGGAGCTACACAAAAGGCTGCATGGGTGTGCAGGCACAGGATGGCATGGGAGACGACCAAGACACTGAGCTCGGCAGTGGCAGGCCAGGGGAAACACTCTTCTGGAAGACAGTAACTCAGCCTTCAGCTTCTGGTAATTTTGGGAAAGATTTCATGGCCAAACACTCACATGTTCAGGATTACCTAGCAGAAAATTATATGACTGTCAGCAAACTAAATCGTTTTGAATGAAGATGAACAAGACACATAAGCCGAGTCAGAGAACTACTGTTAACTAATCACTTGTCTGACCTTAACTGCTCTCTAATTACAGTGTCTAGGTCCTGGGTGCCTTAGATAAATGCTTATAATAATATAATGCCTGTTACAGGAGGACAGGCAGTGCTTTGTATGTAGACACGTCAAGTTGAGAAGGGTATTAAGTGCTGTGAGACGAAGTGTAGGCAGGTCTGGTGCCTGCTGCTGGCTTCTTCTCCCTGCCCACTGCCTGGGGTGACACTGCCACGGGGCCCAGCAGGACTTGGGGGGCCACCCAGGTCCCCGCTTCCCCTCCATCTGCCTTTCCCCTCTCCCCAGGTTATGCCGCCTCAGAAGATGAAGCCTCAGACAGCTGGGGTGTGGACAGGAGCACTTCACTGCTCCTGTGACAAGTTATTAGTGGGCACTGGCAGTGCTGGGGGCAGGCAGTGGGCCACGAGGCTGTTTTGCTTGGAAGCAGCCACCCCATGTTATGGCATTTTTAATGTATAAGCACAGTACTGCATCCAGCTAACGTGTGCCAGGCTGCTTGGCACTGCCAACTGTGGCATGGATGGGGCGGCCTGGGGGACTGGGGTGGAGCCTCTAATCTGTGAAATCCAGGTCAAAGCAGGACAAGTCTGATCTGATGGCCCCCTAGTGTGACATGAAACCCTGACAAGCTACTACCAGGCACAAGCCCAGATTTCTCTGCTGGAAACCCCCTTGGTTGTCCAGCTCTAGGAGAGGAAGCCCTGAATGGGTATTAGAGCCAGGTACTTACCCCGGGCTAGCAAAACTAGAGCCTGGGGGCTCCCAGAGCCTGTGCCCAGTGGTCCCTTTCCTTCCCCAGGGAGGGACTGGTCTCTGCCATGTTTGTAGGCTTTGGCCATCTGAGACCTCACACTGAACATCACCCAGCTGCAGCAGGAAGGCAGCTGTCTGCCTCCCCAAAAGTGGACAGGTCGACTCATCACCTAAGGCAAATAGCCAGATGCTGCACTGCACTCACAAACACATTTGTTATAGCAGCGTTGTACGGAGGTCACAGTTGTGGGTGAGGTCTTCCTCGGGCTAAGCACAGGGCTAGCACATTGGGAAACTATCATCCAAACAGGCAAAGAAAAGATGGGAAACAATTGCAAAGAAACGCTAGGATTAGCTGTTGGCTCACAAAAGGGAAAATGAATGGAATAGGATATCCTCTTGGTTGACTAATATAACTCACACTGGGAATGGATGCCAGCACACCAGTACTCTGCCAAGGCAAAGACTTTCTGGGCTAGTCCTACAGTGTGAAATTATTTTCCCATTCCTGGTGTAAGCCCCCATTCTCTCTTCTGGATGCAGGTTAAATTCAAAGATGTGTTCTCTATTTTTAATAGCTTTCTTGGTTTTTTTCCAGGTGCCTGGTTTTGCATTTCTCTGACGTTTCCTGTAGGGATAGTCCTCAGCGATTCGCTACAATGACACTCATGAAGACAGACTGTTAAATATGAATCACAGATGCCATGAAGAACTCCCTGATATCACTACCAAAAGGGAGGTGGAGGAGGTAAGAGTTAAGGGTGAAAAGCAGTATCATAGCGGAAGAAGTTTGTTCAATCCTACATGCTGCAGGCAAGAATTTTGTTAATGTAGGGTTGGAATCTTTTGAGAGTATCCCTCTCCTGGAAGGATTTCTTGGAAGCTCTTAAGTGCCTTTGGTGAGTCTTTGCATTTAGGCCATACATCTCTGGTACGGATGATTTGGAAACGCTAGCTCCTGCTTCAGAACAATAGGGCAGACCCTAAGCATTGGTTTAACTCTTTATCTTTTATTTGGGACAGGATTGATGCAAGGTAACAGTCTGTAATAATATGCCAGACAGAAATTGTCTTGACCTGGTGATTTTAGATTGCCTGATGTTAATAGCTGCTTCTTAGCATTCCTGTTGCCTACCTTCCTGTTTATTTACCATTTGCTTTAAAGCATCTTAACAGACCTGATGTAGTATCGATTCATTAACTACTCCTTCCTCTGTACCGAATGGAAAAAATTGTGTCCTCCTGCCTTGGTGATGAAGACAGGAAATTTGTCATGATGGACTAATGCTATTGCTAGGACACCCCTCACTCTTGAAAAAATACTTTCACAACTTGCTTTGCACTTCTAGAGTCTCCAACTCTGCTTGCCATAGGGTTCTCCCAATTTTATTTTTCTTTACTCATCCATTTTCTATCCTTTACAATCTTGACTGACTGTATAGGACAGAAGCTTACACTCAAATGTGTTCCTAAGCTGCAGCTTTTGTGCCATGGAGAAATTGTACGAGTACAGACAGCTATCTTTTAAATGACACTTCTCAGCTGGTTTCAGGACAGCTTAATCTGACTTGCTATATCTCGGCGCTAGTTGAAATTTATCCATTAATAAGGTCAAACTTGGAAAGAATTGACTGACTCAAAAATAAAGCTTTAAAAGAGGGTTAATAAACATAAGTCCCATTTTTATGCCATCCCTGCAAGTCCAGCTGCCAGCATTTCAAACAGCTCTGCTAGGGCCTGACTTCTGCTAACATCTGCAAGCTCAGGGGATCACTCCCTGTTTACATCACTAATTTTTACAAGCTAACCCAAAGGAATGCCTACACAGTGCTCTAGTCAACCTTAAGAGGCTTCTAACAATACACAGAATAAATACTCAGCTGTTACCAAATAACCCAAATCAATCAACCCGGTGGCCATGTAAGTGCAGGACAAGCCCATGCTAAGTATTTGTGCAATATCTCATACAAAACTGTAAGTGTAATACAAACAGTAATGAAGCTATTTCATGGGCACCACATTCTAAAAAATTAACTCATTGGACTTTGGGGACATTTTGTTTTCAGATCCAAATTTGCACTGGTTTCATATGAAATTCCAAGCCAGTGAAAACCATCTTTTGTTTTCAGTTCAACTCTGACTCACACTTGTTAGACACTTGTGTGACCAGAGCTGATTCAGATCCACCGGAGTTCACGCAGGGCAGTTCTTGGGAATCTGAGTACACGCTGCTGAGTGGGGAAACCCAAACCTTCCCTCGTGCAAGATCTTCACTTTCTGCACAACCCCTGTTGTTGTGCAAACACATGCAAAGAAACAGGGATCACTGCTGCTTTCTTCTATACCGGCTCCTACACCTACTGTTAAACTGGTACCTTTCATCTGGACTTAGCTTGTGCTGAGGTTTAATTGTAAGCCTACATGATAGAAATAGCTTCTCTAGTAGTGACTCTGTGGTGTTTCCCTACATCCATGAAGGCTGTACTTTGTCGTTTGAATTCAGCTGGATAGTCCTTTACCTGATACCTTGCCATCCCCTGTGTAACATGAGCGTCTTCTTGGTGTCCCACCATGTGTGGATGTGTGGCTTTGCACAGTGCTCTGTTAACTCTGGCTGGAGTATGAGCAAACATGCTTCTCTCCTAGTCAGTGAGACAGGAAAGAACATTTCTCAAACATAAGCTGTCCTGTACTATAACCCAAACCTGCTCCTTTTGTTGGAGAGAGAAAGAGAAGGAGAGTTTTTTGCTGAGGGAGGCATGCCAGCCAACGCTGGGCCAGAGGGATCTGCTGGCTGGAGAGTTTCAGGTGTGACCGGAGCCACTGGGGTTCAAATTCCCATTCTGGTTTGTAGCACAGTCATTCATTTTGCTGTTGGCCCTGCTGACGCTCCCAGCATCCTCTGGACCAGAAAAGCCCTTTGTGCTTCTGGCAGGTGAAACAAATACCAATGCATGCATTAGAGAGGTCACTTTGGATTTCCATACAAACAGGTTTTACTTTTTTTTTTCTTTAATGAGATTTCAGGAGAGGGTGAGGGAAGGTGGCTGATAGAACATTATTATGGAGCTTGTAATTGCTTATACAGCTTTCTAACCTGCCTGTATGAACAAAAGCACGATGGAAGAGAGGCAAGGGGCTGGCTGCTCTCTGGAGTGTGGTACGGAAGGGCAGGGATGCACGCAGGGGTGGAGAAGGGCTCTTCTGATATTGCATGCATAATCTAATCTAGGCCATAATAATTTCCTACTGGCTCAGCATCAGTCATATTGTTAACCTAACACTGAAATTAGATCTTGCCTGTCAGTGACATTTGCTTTCCTATCTGGACTATCTCTGTACTGCAGTACTTCCTGGCTCAATTCATGTGGGACCAACAATCTCAGTTATGTTGATCCAGACATAGCAGAAAGCTTTTACTGAGCACTCCGTGCAGACCAGGGAAACCATCAAAGTGAGTGTTTCAATATGCCATTGCTCTCTTGTGTAAAATAAGAACAACTCCACGTTACAACTTCCCTTCCAACTCCTTGCATTGATCACAAAAAACAGCAAATACTGAAAAGATATGTGAAGCATATGCCTTATCTAAATTCATATTATATCTATGTCTATGCTGTGTGCAGTCCAGCTGAGACAACTGAGCTGGTGGGCCAGATTCGTTCAGCTCCTCTTCTTCTGTTAGGCACTACAAAATAGAGATGCAGTATTTCTGGCCTCTGCATCAGACCTCTGACCATACAAGCTTGTGCTGTGATCTTATATATTAAGCATGGTTTAGCCAGTACCTTTCTCAGTTAGGAAGCCTCAAAGTGTTCAGAAGTTGTGGCAAGGAAATGGGACATGCACTTTCCTCAAACCAGGGCTGCCAGAGCCACTGCACTAACAATGCTGCAAACGCTGAAGTTTTCTCTTTTCCCCATGCACCCAAAATGATGTATCATTAAGGGGTCCTTGCAATAACCAGAGAGTTCTTCTCACTTCTGAAAACTAGAGAAACCTAGACAAGTTCCTGTGTGGGTCATAAATTTCTACTGAGCCTCCTGTTCTTCCCAGGGTGCAAACTTCTTGCTGTACTCACTACTGATGGTTGCACCTCAGGGGCGGGAGAAGTGATCTGAGCCCCAGTTTGAGTACCCTTTCTTGCCCCAGGAGGGCTGCAGCTCACAGGGTGCTGGCTCTGGATCCATACAGAGGATATGCTTCACTTCAGGCACAGTCAGTCTGATATCTGCCTGTAAATGTATGAGCTATCATACTGCGGGGGGGATTTATCTCCTCTTAGCTCCAGACGTTTCCAGTGCAGTTGTTTCCATTGGAGCCAGACATTGTGGACTTCTTTCACATTTGATGGAGAGAAATAGGCATTTCTGGGGATATAGCTCATCCTGAAGCAGACGTTTAAAAAGTCAGATGAACCCTAGAAGTGCTTTCTAGAAGGACTTTATCCTTGAACAGCTTGAGGAACATCAGTCATTGAAAAGACTGAATTTTGTACAAAATCCAAATTCCAGATTACCATTTAAAAATATAGCATTTTAAACAAACACTTTAATGTAAGCAAACATGCAATTTACCCTTGTTAGCAAATACAAAATTACTTACTTCACAGTTTTTCCAAATACTAGCTGGGTTCCCAGTTAGGAACTGCAAACACCATATAGATTATCTCCTCCAGTCATCTTGTTGCCTTGCATTTCAGGAGGGCTTAGAAGAGTTAAGATGGGTTCCTTTCTTCACCTCTTACCTAATCACAAAGTCATTTTGTGGTCAAGACCATTTTTAAAGGTGTCTGATTAAGGACCTCAGGTCCTTAATTAAAAGAATTAATTTAAGATCTGGCACTCAGAAAATTCAGTTTTAGCTTAGGTCTTATTTTCCTATGAAGGTTTTAGGATCCTGGCTACTCCATTCCCTCCCACCTTGTATTTTTAACGACTTGCCTGCTTCTTGTCACATTTCCTCTACCTTGTATACAAAGGCATCAGTGTGATTTAGCACCAAAGATTTTGTGAAAAAATAAAAAAATAAATTCCCACATATGCACATAAAAGGAGTTTTTTATTATGTGTTTTTTTTCATGACCTAGAGCATAAAAGAGGCACTCTACTTTTAAAATAGGTGTTAAACCAGAAGCATGAGTTAAACTCAGACCTTCAGGTGGCATAGACACCATAGGTGGTGTAACATTTTACTTTAGCTGGGGATTTACACACATAATGTAGTTTTATGGCATTTTCCTGCAAATTACAGCAAATTTTCATCATCAAGACATATCAGTTTGACTTTTGTTATTTATTTGTTAGAACCTCTTTAAGGGACAGCTGGAGCTAAACTGCTGTGGTCCTGCAGTATTGATCTGGGCATTCATTTATAGATTATCTACTTTGCTGCCAAATAATCCTCTCTGTTTGCTTGTCTTCATCTACTTTAGACTCTGGAAGCAGCCTGGAAATTTCACACACTGCCCATTACATTAATGGAAAGTATTGATATGCTAATTGTCCAGGAGGTGATCGGAAGACCTGGGGACAACATAATCATCTTGCTGTTCTACATGCTGCCTATGGTTACTTATGTTGAAATCATTAGCTGAAAATATTGATATGTTAGGTAATGAATAAAACTCACATCAAAGAAAGAAAATTACTTTTTGAATTAAAAAAAACCCCTGCAAATGCAATGGATTTCTAATGTGTTGCTCCAGAACACACAAGTACTCAGAAGGTCAAGTATAATAAAACTGTGACCTAAGTGGGTGAAGCGTGGGGGTGAGGAGCTTGCAAACAAGAACTCTGTCTGGCTTTGTAGCTAGAGAATTGTAACTATAGAACTGTGTAATTTATATGTACATTTATAAATATATAAAACGGAAAGGATGCAATATTTTTTGAAAGTGCTTTTATTTTGCTATTGAATCTGCTAGTGTAGCCCCCTGTTGCTCCACAGAGTAGGATTAAAAGGCAAAACAGGCATCAGAACTTTCCACCAGCAATTCTGATTTTGAACTTTGTCCTTTGTATCAGAGTAGCTGGAATTGGGAATTTGCTTAGCTTGAGCAAGGGATGTGGGGATGTGGAATTGCCTAGACAGACTGGGGCAACCACATACGCTGCGGGGGGGCTGGCAGTGGGAAAACTGCTCTGAAAATGCTCCAGCTGAAATTTAACATAGCTCAGAGCAAAATGGGGAGAAGGGAAAACAGCTGTGTGCCACCTGAGCGATACAATTCAGGGGCGGGATCCTGCACCTTTTGTGTTATCATGGAAAACCTAGATGTCACCCAGTAATACTCGCAAGTTGCCGTCATTGTGGGCAGAGTGATAAGCTAGGCCCCTTGCCCTGCTGTCAGGCTATGCCCTAGGACATGCTGCTACTGCTGTGGCATTACAGCTTTCTACCATGGCTTTGGCAGTAGGGGAGAGCTCAAAACCAAGTGCATCCTGTTGCGCTAACAGTAGAGCAATCATGCACCACCACTGATGCAATTTGTGCTAAGGAAGGGCAGGACAGGACTGAAATTGTGAAGCCCAAGGTTATACCTGTGGCACAAAAAAGAGGAGGAGAAGGATTTTTGCCCCCGACTCCCCTCGAGTCCCAAAATCAAAAGCAAAGGGTAGATAGGAGATAGATGGAGGAAATCAAGCAGTGATGAGCCAGAAAGAGTGGGTGAAGGTCTAAACACACTCTCAGAGTGTAGGGTAGTCTCCTGGAGCACAGTGTGGCAGCCCCTTCACTGCAGGTCAGTAAGAGGGACCTAGGCAGGGGACGTAAAGATTTACTGTGCAATGGAGAACAGTCCCGTGTTGCCCAGGGTATGGAGAAATTGACCTTGCAAGCCTTTTCCATCTCCAGTTTCTCAGTCCCAAACGGAGAATGCTGTTACAGCTGCAGCTCAAGCCAAATGGGAGCTGCACTGCAGGGGGTTCTTTGCAGATTGTGCGAAATTAAAAAAATGAATATGAATGGGCCAGAGCTTCAGGGCCTTCCCTTTCCATAGTACTAGGACAGAAAAGCCAGCAGCTATTGTAGAGCAAGGCGTTTCTGCGCATTTTCTAACGTGCTGAGCCCACAGCCTGGCAGAAGAGGAGGAAGAGGATTTAACACTTAAGCTAGATTAATTTGTACTAGCGGAATATCCCAGATTGGGTCAGTCATAACATACTCTTTCTGGATGCTCATTAAAACCCTTTTTGCACACAGAATAGTAGCTTGAATCTGCAGAGACCAGTCCTAGTATTAACCGTTCGTGTGCCTCAGGCAGCTGTGAAGAGTGAGCTCCTGGGACCGCAGAGGCAGGCCATGGGGGCTGAGCAGATGCCTGAATCCAAGCCTGGAACTTCTGGACCTCAAGGAAAGGTGTATTAGTTTGCCCAGGCTTTCTGTCACTGCAGGCTCTGGAGCCCATACTATGCAGGGGACGGGGGAGGCTTGTCTCACTTGCTCTTTGAGCTCCATCATTGTTCAATCTGGTTTTTTGAGAAGGTTGCCAATATAATTGCACATCTCTGAAAACTGTTCCTTACTTTTGATTTGATCCTTATGTTTTCAACTGGTGTAGTGATGAGGACCACATCAATGCATACAGTTAATAACCCTTTACATGTTAAGATGTTATGAGAGGAGCATACGAGTGATATGAGGGAATATGAATGCCTATTATGACTCCTTTGAAAATGGATCTCCAACTCTGTTTTCTAAAAAGAATAATGTTGCAACAGCCAGGAGAGCTTCAAGCTTGATGCAGAGCTAAAGATCAAAACATTGCAAAGCCATAATGGAGATTAATTCTAATGGATAGATGGATATAGGCTGATATGCTAATATACCTGTTTAACTTGATAGACGTTAATGATCATGACAAATTTATAAATGTATTTGGATCTACATTTATCATTTTTCTGCAATATATTAAAAATGGAATTATTATTATTATTAATCCATCAAAAAGCTGTTGCTAAACACAGCTCCAGACTCCCTGGCTTGCTAAGTGGCAGTTCAGTCATATACAAAATATTGCAATATATTATTACAAATTTTTATCCTTAATTAACACAGTCCTGGCTTTTCATCATCATCAATCCTGTCTCTGGGCATGACACAGATAAATGACTAGAATTAATTTTTTTCAGAGCACTATTTCCAGGTTGAAGCCAGCAAGTTTAGACAAATAGAGACACTATTGCATTTTGCTTCTTTGCCTCAAACCAGTGTTAACTCCCTAAAAAATCAACTTCAGGCTTATAAGAATGATTGTGAAATTAACTATGAGTTGTATACTGAGCTGGTTAGAAATGAGAAATGAAAAATCTGAGCTTCAGCTTACAACATGCTGAGCACTGGTACCTCCTAGAGAGGTCAGGTTCTCTTGGAGATGCAGATCCTCTGCAATGTACTTAGGAATAATCCTTTGTCCCGCAGAGTAAGAACGGGCAGGTCTGCCAATAGGAGTTGAAGACACTCCATCATCTACAATAACCTAGAAAGAGCACTCTTTAGGTTAATAATTGGCAGAGATTAGTTTCAATAAATATCTGGATTTTTTTTTTGGTAGGAAACCCTTTATGTTACTGATTATCTTTCATCTGGACATCTCAAAGGAATATATAACGAAAAAGGGGTTAAATCCCACAATCCTGGTGGCACGTTTGCATTACAAAGATTAAATGCCTGCCCCTTGACAGCACAGTAACCTGGAGAGAGAACTTTATGCCACAACCAGATATCCTCACACCTTTTCTTCTACTGTCATCAGACACCCAAACTTTGACACAGAGTTTGCTGCAAGAGCAAGCATTTATTATTTATTCACAGATTTGCCACAAAGAAATTTCTACGCAGGGCAGAATACAGCTATAATGTGGATGGAGGCAAAGACTGTCTATCTCTTACACCTGATTTGGCACCCAGAGAAGACAGTACTCACGCAGGGCATCCCCAAACTCCTTAGTACTTCCATTACATCTGGCCCTACGTCAGCTTCCCTGAAGCCACCTGCAACCTTGCTGTGGAAGAGTGCAACAACGTGAGCCATGTGGACACTGCTGTCACATGCAGTTTTATTAAATGCTGTTTGATGTCAGGAGATTGGGATGTTTATAAATTAGAGGATTGATGATTTCATTTCAAGATAGGACAGAAGGTGAAACTGCATTTGGAAATTAAAATCCAGCAGCAAAATCCCACATCTTTTAGAGCAGTGAAGGAAGCACCAGAAACTTTGGCTAGTAGCAGTTGTGCTAATATAAATGAGCCTTCTCTGACAAGCTTGGCTCTGAAGAAAATTTCCCTTTCTAGCCCTTAGCCATAGTGCACAAAGCTACAATAAGTGGCTTTCTCGTAATGGATCCTGCCAAGACCACAGGACAAGCACAGCTCTTCATTACTGCAGCATAATTTACTATGAAGCTAATAGAAGCAAGAAAATAATCTTTTTTTCAGAGTATATTCCTTGTTTGTTCTGACCATCGGCTGGTACCCTGCATTACTGGTAGCCATTCAGAATCTAGCTACATTCTGAGCGACCTGAAATTATATATTTATCCTTGCAATATCTTTGTGGTGTAGATGGCCTGTAGTTTCATCAAGAGTCAAAGCATGGGTTGACAAGAGTGACTTGCTCAAGGCCACACAAAGTCTGCAATACAGCTGGGATCACATCTTGCTTCCAGGTACAAAACCAGAAATCCACCCCAGTGATATGAGGGCAGTTCATACAAGGATAAAGTGAATCAGAGTGTGTATTGTTGACCTGAGGTCTGTGGTCCCACTCAGTTACAGATGCTCAGACCTGTTGTTTGCTGGCTAATCTAGTTTGAAGTTTGCTAGTGTTCACACATACCCACTCAGACTTGACAGTGCACCTACGCGTAAGGTAGCTAGAAACAGGATTTAATTAGACTATAGGATAGGCTGAGGTGATCACAGGGCTCAGCTACACTTGGCCAGCCCCTTTCATCCCCTTTTCCCTTTATTTTCCCATGTTTTTTCCTCCTTGATCCACCTCAAACTGTCCCTCTCCCCTCCTTTGGTCTTTGCTCTAAACATTGTATAGTAAGTCTTGCACATTCCTAAAATGCTGTTCCCATTGCATCCTTTAATGTCCTATACCATAGGCAATAATCACCTTTAGTTTGCAAGGCATCTGGGAGACAGTTTCTTGGTTGACTTATAACGGCCAAGGAGGCACCCATCCACCTCGCTTCGCCTCTTAACCCGTATTGCTGCATGTAGTCAGGAGGAGTTGGCTGGAGCCTGCTGAGTGGTGACATGGGTCACACTGGGTCATCACACTGGGAGCCCAGGCATAAAGGACAGCAGCTGGGGATCAGTGTCCTGGCAGGTGGAGGAAATTCCCATAGCCACATCCCTCAGGGGTCAGAAACCACTCCTCCATCTTAAAAGCCCTTCTGGAAACTAGTTCCCAAGCTGACTTCCACATGGGAATTAGCTATCAGGGGTTAAAATACCGTTAAAGAACTAACAGAAGCTAAATCTAGATACTGAAATAAAAGTCTTATTTTAAATAAAAAATTAAATTCATCCCTACAAATGATGTGAAATCCTTATCAATAAATCTCAAGCTCCTCTGACTATATTAAACATGAATTGTAAGAATTCTGCCTGAAACAGTACTTTTGTGCAGATTAGCTGAGCACAGTTTTAGAAATCATTTGGCAGCTTTTTACTGTTATAAACTGGCTTTCTTAGCTAAAATACCTTCTGCACTAAGCCTTCCTCTTCAGCTATTAAATACATGCTGCAAGCTTTTTAGAGAGTTAAACTTTATTCTGTACACATGCAGATCTACTTATGTACTTGACCCACACGCATGGGAGTACTTTACTACCAAAAGGTACCACTTAATGAACAGGCAGCGATTTTCCCATAAAAGTAGAATGGCTCACGTGCTAACATGGGTTTCTTCACTCCTGGTCATTATATACTGAAAAATAATGTTCCTTAAAACAAAGCCCACTCCTCCTCCCATTGAAGACAAGTAGGATCAGGATTGGGCACCTAGACTGAAAACGCCAAGTTTCCTAAATGCTGGGTTTCAGAGCTTTACAAGGATGTTAAATCCCACAGGCTAGCTCTGATTGACTGGCTATAATGAAAATCTCTTGACTTCCAGCTGGGGAATGAAGATGAGAGGAGCATGCATCAGAAGATGGAAAGGGAGGCTTTTTGAGAGCAACATACCCCTTCCTTATTGCAGAAGGGACAGAGTGAGCAATTATGTGCCTCAGGAACGTACAGCCTGTCCGCAGGGGTGGAGCTCTGACCCAAACTCTTCCAGGCGTCACTAAAGGGCTCCCGCCTGCTGCTACACGGCAAATGTGGAGTTTGTTGTATGACACGCTAATGCCACCACAACCCTCCACAGTCCTCGAAACTGGCTGTAGGTGTCTGGTAGGCAACAGATTTGAGAAAGATGAGGCGGCTCTCAGCGGTTAGGCGTGCTGCCGCGATGCGCTGCAGGCAACTCTCTGGTGGTCACCAGCAACAACCTCCCAGTGCCATCAGCCAGGCTGAAACAGCCGTGCGATCCGCCAGCACAGCAGACGACAGCCGTGGAGCAAGAGGCCTGCAGCCCCCGCAAGACTTCCCGGCCGGTTCCCGGGCCCGGGGCGTGGCTCCGCGCCGGTCCTAAGCGGCGCCCCGGGCCCAGGCCCCGCCCTGGCGGGGGTGCGGTGAGCCGCCGGCAGGCCGGGCGGGCNGGCGGCGTCCCGGGGCGCTGCCCGGGAGCGAGGGGGTGTGCTCCGCTCGGCAGAGAAGGGCGCTGGGGCCTCCCTGCCTCCCCCCGCCTCCCCTCGGCGGCTCGTTGCGGGCCGGGCCGGGGGCGCCACAGCCTCCCCTCCCCTCGGCTCCTCTCCCCTCCCCCTGGCGGGCCGGGCGCGGGGCGCCGCCTGCCCCGCGGCTCGCTGGGTGGGCCGGGCCGTACCGTGGCGGGCGGGGG
>VYZW01037625.1:6250-17170 GCA_013401315.1 Balaeniceps rex | reverse complement strand
TATTTTGAATTTTTCCTGTCTTAAGCTAATCATTTGGGTGTTTCTGGATGAGAGACTGGGGGAAATAAAAGATTTTTACCAGTCTTTGCCCCTTCTCTTGGGCAGTATCCTGCCTGGCTGGACTTTTAGCTGTTTTAAGAGTACATTTCCTGCAGGCTGCTTAGAAATCATCATACAGTCTTTTATTTAGTTGTTTGCTCTTCATAACTCATCGGTGGTAGTTCTGTTCTTGCTTCTGAGTACTAGCAGAGTACTGAAAACTTGAATACGTTTCCCTTGATCTATAGGAACTACGTTAAGGGATAATTGTTATTGCACTAAACCCCTCAACTATAATTACCTGTTTTCTCCATGAACTGACAGCTCCTCTCTAACAGTTGGGCTAAAAGTCTATCATAACTAACATCTATTATCATGACACTTTAATAGACACAAAGGTGGCAACAGATTCTGGTGTCTCCTCTAGAGCTTTTTAGCAAAAGGATGCTGTTAAATATCCATACATCTTACATATGTTACTGAATGCTTTTCATCCTAAGTGTAATTTAAAACAGAAATCAAAGTTTGATTGTTTAGTTATGCAGCAGTGCTCTTAAAATGCTCTAAACATGGCTTTTCAGCTTTTCTGTCTTATCATTTTCATAAGAAAAGACAATATATTCTTGTAATGCGTATGTTCAAATGGTACGCCATGTACTATAAATGAAGCAGTTTTTAAGACACCCTAAGAAGAATGGAAATTTCAGAGGCACCTGAATGCTAGAAGTACATACTTTTAATTAAATTTCATGGGACTCGCTTAAGTCACATACTTTGAGTCATATACATACAGTGTTACTCTCAGCAGGCTCGCTCCAGAGCATAGAATACTCCCCACTTGTGGATAGGCTGAAGCACGTAAACCCAGATGGATGGTGATACTCTGAGGGAGAAACGGAGTAGGAATGAGCCTATGATGTAGGCTAAGAAGGAATTCCCCACAGTTAAAATAATTGCCTCAGCCTTATTGGAAGAGTTACTTTTATAACTGACATGAATTTGCTGAGAGCGTTGTCTTTGAGTGAGAGCTGAGTAGGGCGTTTAGTGCTGTGCTACCTTTCTGACTCCTGGAGTTACAGACTCTTAGCTATTGGTTTATTTTAGTACTCACAGGTGTGAAGAAAAGCTGTTCAGGTGGCACTGGCAGACACCTTTTTATTGGTAATACCTCATCTGCAGACAACTGGAGACAGTAGTTTTGAGAAGTGTGAACTGATCCATGCATTACAATGAGCTGTTAATGCTTTAATCTTACACTCTGTGTAAGCCCTGTCAACTCCAGGTAGTAGAGAGTGTGTCTGTGCGTGTGTGTGCACATGGATCCTGCTGCCACTGCTTGATTTGTGACTCCTTCAGGTCATTTGGCCTCCCAGCAGCAACTGGTTTGGAGGATGAGGAGCAGGATCAGGAGCTATGTGGAAGCTTGAGAATGGAGGGAGATCTGTGGTGTGCTTAAGGACCTGATTTTCATAAGTAAACTGTCCCATGCGGCACTGAATTTTTCTCAGGTGCCTGGGAAGTTTTCCAGATCTTGATGAGCGGGACGATACCAACAGATTTCTGTGCTGTGCCTGCAGGGTGTCTCTCTGCATGTGAACACTACTGCAAATGCTGTCTCCTGTCTGTATTTGGTGAGGAGGCACAAGGGTAACCTGGCTTCGTATACTTTCTTTGTAGATAATGGGAGAATAGTGCTCTCTCGGAAATATCTGGCACTCATGAACCCCATTTCAAATGCAGATTTATGAATAATTGCTGTATCTAAGATCTTCCACTTTATGTGCAGATCCAGCTATTCTCTGGGCAGTTAGTACACAGCTACCCCAAAGGCAGTTCTCAAAACCATCTGGGGAGTGGTTCCTCAAATGGTGAAGTAATTCACATACAGGTCCTGTTTCAAGTCGATCAAAATCAGTTCTGCATTATTTAGAGATGAATTATATTACTGTGGTGCACTGGGAGAAGATAAATGTTAATCTTCTGATTATCCTGGACCTTAGATGATCTAGGCATAGGCTTAGACTATTCTTCATAGGCAGCCTTCTCTGCCTTAGTTTCAAATTTGTGATATAGAGACCATTCCTCCTTTCAGTTGTCCTAATTTTTGGTCTGCATAGATTGCAGAGCAGACTTTTGTTGCCATATGCTTGTGATCAAGGCATCAAAGGGCTCCTGCAAATAATATTTAGCTACTCTGGTTTACCTTCATTAAAAACTGCAATGCAGCTATCTCAGGGGAAAACAAATGTTTTTGTCAGTGGGCCCTTCCGACTGTGTGGCATTGCTGTCAAGTGTTGAACAGCTGCTGTGTTTCAACTCAGAAATGGCTGGTGCCTGGAGAAAGTGTACATTTTAGTTGCCTATAAAGAAAATAAGGCCTGGGAATGCTTTGGAATAGCAGCTGTATGGAAATGTAAGCTGTTATTTTCTCATTCCCTCCTGCCTGTGGTACGGCGCTCCAAGGCCGCCTCTGAATGTTTACCAGTGAGTGTTTATGCTAACATGCACACACAAATATATTCTAGAGAGTACATGGTTTTGATGCGGAAAGCAACATACATTCAGTTGGTTTTTTAATAAATTGGCAAGCAGGCAGGTGACTTACAGGATGTGTTGCCGCTAAAGTAATCTATTGAAGCACTAACTTCAAGGATCAAATCCTTTGCTAGACAGATTTATCAGCAGCAGGAGTTAAGTGCCTGACATAAAGTTGAGTGCACTTAATGTTCCAAAACAGTAATTAACTGAATGGGAAAGGAGGAGAAAAATGGGTCATTTGCTATCAATGTTAAGCTTCATGTAATGTGAAGTTTTACTTTACTTCCCAAATCTGCTCTGAAAGTTTCTTTTTGCTGCAAAACTGAAAAAGTTACAGTAGAGCTTTTGGGCTATTTAGACAGATACTAATTTAACATAGTATTTTTAATTCTTATTTTTATTTATTTAATATATCAAGTTTCAATATCTCAATTTGTTCCAAAAGACAGCATACAGCTTGTTAAAAATATAAAATATTAACACAACATTAAATGACATCTCTCATTTGCATTAAAACTTGTGTTGCAAATCTCAAAACAAGCTTCATCAGGCCTTCAGAGCCAACTTCTTGGACTATCAGTATGATTTCTCTTTACTTTAACTCCCCACAAAGACTTTTGCACTGACTCTGGAATCTCATTGACTTCCTTACATGTTATATTCTATAGCTGCTGGAAAAGGGAATTTGTAATTTTATTTATTCTTTGCATGCTTGCTTTTTTTTGGACCCCAAGCAGAATTAGTGTGTACAGTTTTAAAAGGTTCTGGGATAAAGAACTATTTTCCCCTAGAAGACTGACCATGAGTATATACTTTCCTACTGTAAGAAATCTAACAAATCTGAGTTTATTCTGAAGCAGAATGAATACTTTTGGTGTGGAATTGATGAGTGATTGTTGTTTAGCATGTTCAAACTACACTGCATTCACTTACTCAGAACCTGACTCTTTGAATGACTATTTTGCATTATATAGTTATATATAGTATAGTTATTTATTATATATATAAAATATATATTTATTTTATATATATTGTATAGTTATTTTTCAGATGACTCTAGAATTTGTCCCATGCTTATTATGATTTGTAGTAGGTATGATACACATTTTCAGTATTAGTTCAGGTTTGCTTTATGAGGGTTTGTTAAAAACAAAACAGCAAGAAGTTATACATCATATTTATTTATTTTGTCAGAAATGATGCAAAACTAATACACTGATGCATACAGCCTTTCAAGTGAGGATAGATACACTATCACTTTTCTAGTCTTCTAATAGATTGAGTCTTCACTAACTCCAAGTTTTTCTGGAAGAAATACTAACTGAAACTCTCAGTATCACTTAATTATTTACTTGAATATTAATGGTAATTTTCAAAGAGTGTAGAAAATCATTAGCATTAGTGGTTACATAATTAGCACCACTTACTTCTTTTCAGTGAGGTAGTTGTGCCTTTTGGTTCCCTGGTGGATAGAGGACACCATCCCTGCTTTAACCTTTACTCCCACAAATATTAACATGTGTGCAAAAATTCAAGTTACCTTACTGCCTCTCCTGGAATGAATGTAGTATTTAGGAAATGCGCAAAGTATTGGAGGATTTGGTTTAGATTTTACAGATTGAAGGGCTCATTCCAATGCCTAGTCCAAAGCTAGGGGAATTAGTCCAAATCAATTTGGGGAAAAAGAACTTCTGCTAAAGATGTTAGAATTGACAAGGGAAAAGTAAATCATTTTAAGGAATGTTGGAAAATAGGAAAATTGTTAGCTGATAGATGTAAAGTCTGTTATAATCTGGATTTGGGGGCAGGGGTGGAACAAAATAGTTTAAATACATTACTACAGCCATGACTAGATGTAAAACATCTTTATGGTTCAAGTGCATTCACAATGTATATATTTGCATATAACTGTTTCTTTTAATTTGGCCTCAAAGTTACCAACTTGCTAAATAAATTGATGTGTCTCCTCACTCTTCACTGCTGAAAGTAATTGAAACCAGAAATAGAACATCATGATGAATACGACAAGGAGGGAGAGAAGGCGTTTATGTATATATCTCACATTCACTGAAGGAAGGAAACCATTAGAATAGTAAATCTCTTGCATAATTGTGTGTATCTGTTTGAAGATTTGTCACATGTTCAATTGTGAATTTAATTTAAAGTAGTTTAAGAGGGATTTTCATTTTTACTTTATAGTATACTACGATACAAACCACAAGACACCACTGGTTATACAGATAAATGAAGTTATAATGGAGATGTGCGGGCTCTTCCACAGCATACCTAATACATAATATATCTAATTTCATTCAAATGACATTTTTGTTGTTGTTTGGGTCATATTGATGAAGCTGAGACTGTTATTACTAGAAATCTTATGATATATATTAAAGAAAAGAGAAAAAGGTTTGGGGTCATCTCTTGAAAGAAGAATGAGCTCTATATTCTTATGTTTGCTGAAGCATGCTCTGCAGTGCTCCTTTGAAATGTAGGGTTGAGGAGGATAGCAGGAATAGGAGATTTTTTAGGTATAGCTGGAAAATTAATAGGAGTAAGAAAGCTGGCTAATCCTTCTGCCTTTATGTTGCTGATGTGATTGAGCTCCAAATCTGTTCTAATTTGATACGTTGTGCACCAAAGAGGTGTATCTAGATATCAAGCCAGTTTGTGGTGTGCACTGCAATGATCTGCAAGGCTTATCTTGGAAGGTCTACACATTCAAAGCAGCAGTAAAGTGGGTACTATGAAATGATTCCCACCCTTCTCTTTTTACCTTAAGTAAACCTTGTCTTGCAAAATTCCCATAGCAGAGGACTTGCCAGGCTTTCTCTTCTTGTACCAAAGAGGACATGGCGTAGTCATGAGTATCTATGCAATTAATGCTTGAGTACATACCAGACAGTTGGCAGGATTCTACATGCAGAATTGTAAATCTTGCAAAGTTGATTCTTTTTAATGTTGCTCCCCACAATGAGCATTATGTTCATACCTGATACATGATTCAGTCTCCTTGGGGGCTACAGACTACAATAAGACTTAGCTTACTTGAATGTTTTTTTCTTCTTCCTCTGGCACTATTCCTTGGCTTTCTAAATTCTTCCTTGTGCAGCGTTCACCGTCTCTTTCAAAGAGTGGCATTTTGCTGACTTAGACTAAAAGTTTTGGTAACACTTTGTCCTGGTTTCAGCTGAGTTAGAGTTACTTTTCTTCCTAGTAGCTGGCATAGTGCTGTGTTTTGGATTTAGTATGAGAAGAATGCTGATAACACACTGATGTTTTAGTTGTTGCCAAGTAGTGCTTAGACTAGTCAAGGACTTTCTTTTTCAGCTTCCCATGCTCTGCCAGCTGCACAAGAAGTTGGGAGGGGGCACAGCCAAGATAGTTGATCCAAACTGACCAAAGGGCTATTCCATACCATATGACGTCATGCTCAGTATATAAACCGAGGGGAGTTAGCCGGGGGGCAGCGATCGCTGCTCGGGGACTGGCTGGGTGTCGGTCGGCGGGTGGTGAGCGGTTGCATCACTTGTTTTCTTTTCCCTGGGTTTTGTTTGTCTCTCTCGTTCTCCTTTTCATTACAATTATTATTATTATCATTATTATTACTATTACTATTATTATTATTATTATTATTATTATTATATTTCAATTATTAAACTGTTCTTATCTCAACCCGTGGGTTTTCTTACTCTTGCCCTTCCGATTCTCTCCCCCATCCCACCGGGGAGGGGGAGGGTGAGCGAGCGGCTGCGTGGTACTTAGTTGCCAACTGGGGCTAAACCACGACACACTCCAAAGCAGTCTTAGAAATAGTAGTTCTGGTCATAGCTAAAGGATAGTTTTTACTACATTTCATCTGTGATATGTAGTCCTCTTTTTCTTACTGTTTAATAACTCTTGAAGCTTGTTGTAGTTTTCAATATATGTTAATTTTGGTGTAAACAAGAGATCACACATTTTTTCACTTTCTGGTCTTAATTTTTTATGAGCTTTTCTGTGCAATTCTCTGCCTATTGTCAGTGGATTTGTAGGAGGATAATCCTGTTGTCACTAACATGCATGCATTCCCAGTGGTAGTATAGTCAAGTCAGTTTAGTGGAGTGGATAAGCTGTCTACCATATACTTTAGAAATGTTCACTTTACAGGCTGTTTCAGTGTATAATGAGACCTGTGGAAGTAAAAAAAAAAACAAACAAACTCCCAGAAACTCCCACCAAAAAAGCTCAGCTATTATATCTTATAATATAGCCTAGCTGCTTGACCATTTCTAAAGCCACAGAATGTTTGAATTTGCAGCACTTCTACAGATATGCAGCAATAGTGTCTAAATGAAAGTAAACCGCTACGAATTAGCTCTAAAACAGCAGAAGACTTGAACTTCTCAGTATAAAATTACCTGTGGGTAGTTTAATGGTTGTTCATTAATGCTTTTTAAAAAAAAAACCTCTCTGCATTTAATGTAGTCAGAGTAATATTTATGAAATGTAGCTTTTCTCTGAGAACATGCATTGCTGTCAGGTTATACATTAAGGTGCACCGAACACAAGCGCCTGTTAATACCAGTGCCAGGATCCACACTAGAATACTGCAGATTCTCACACTGCAGCATTGTTCCTGCTTACAAACTTGCTCTCGGAGGTGTCTCTTATTTTTATACGTAGCACTGAAAAATTTGCTAAAAAGGTCACAAATATCTTGACCATTTCCTAATGAGTTTGCAGAAAATTGTCTTATAAAAAATATGCTTATGGCAGTTTATTTGGAATGGACAGTGAATATTAATTCACAGTATTGTTTATAGGTATATTTTTTTCTACTGGATTTTCGGAATTAATTGGAGATTGTCCATCTGATCTGACTCATCCTTCCAGTCCTTCCTTGCTTTTTGCTGAAGGTAGTGCAGAGGGAGCAAAAAGAATGTACCATACTGCTGGGGATGCTCTGGCAGCTGATCTCAGGCAATAGAGCACCATGCAACTACTTGTTTTACAAGAATCTCCCGGCTGTGGTGCATCCAGGTTTGAAGACATACTGGCTCTATTACAAATTTGATCACCCCTTGATGACACAGCCACCCAGCAGCATGTCACTAAACACCTGCTGCTTTGCCCGGTGCGTTTGGCAGTGGTGAGTAGAAAAGCTGCTGCTGTGTCCCTCATGTTTTTCCATGAGGTCTCCCTGCATGGTGCAGCAGTGATGATTGATATAGGTGGAGCAAGGCTCTTGCTACACTTAAAATTCTCTAGCACCAGTAAAATTCTCTTCCTCACCGTTTGAGGAAGCCTTGTACATTACGACTGTCTCTGACAGGTAAAGAAGAAAGGCCGTAGGGGACAGCATGAACGTTGTCTCCAGCTGTGCTCATGTGCCTGCCCAGCTTACTCAGATCACACATACTTATTTAAGCAATTACAACCAAACCAACTAGAGTCAAATTACCCCTCTCAGTTATTAGAAAGGTATATTAATTTAGCCCTAAATTACCTTTTGTCTTTAAGAAACTCTAAATCTTCAACCTGTGACTTGCTTTTCTGCCTTTTCCATCTTTTTGTGGCTGATGTAGAATTTTCTCTCCTGAATTTTCAGTCACTAAGATGTTTGATTAACTAAATACCAGAGAACAAGGTGAAATGAGGAACATTTTAGATGATTGACCCATCAACGCAAAATGAATGCAAATGACTGTTACAAGAAATGACACATCCAGATTTTCTATATGAGAAAATCCTTATCCTTTGTGGAGAACTAAGGGGTCCCAGAGCAGCGTTTTGTGTATGTCTGGGATTCAAAAGTAATAATATGCAGCAAATGGGGTAAATAAGGAAACAACATGTACATTTGCTTAATATGCATGAACAGAATGTTCTTTCAATCTAAGCACAAACACTACCTAATTTGGCTCATCTTTGCTGGCCTTCAAATTTCTAAACCACAGGTTGCAGACGACCTTGTTAACCGGTTACACCTCAATGCCTATGCTGACAAACTGGTGAGAACATACAGTGCTGGCACAAAGAGGAAGCTCTCTACTGCTGTGGCTTTAGTTGGTAAACCCCAAATACTTCTACTGGTGAGTAAAGGTAATACTGTGCCTATGATAAATGGGTTACATCGAATTTCGTTGTCTTGTATGTTGCTCTAAAGAAAACCAGGTAGATTCCTGGTCAGTCAGGGAGTAATTGATCCACAGATGTACAACTGTCCTCTGTGTTCTGCTGTATGAACACTTCTTATTTTATTCTCCAGTGCTCACAAAAGTAGNGGAAAAAAAAAAAAAGGACCTAAACACACACAAATGCAATTGTAACATCCCATGGCCCAAGTGGATATATATATTTTTTAAGATTTCCTTATGTAGAAGAAGAAAAAAAAAGTTAATGTAAAATATATTAACGCTTTATGTATTCTCTACTTTGTACATAACATGAGAAAAATATATATGAACATATATGAACAATTGTACTGACTTAATAAAGAAGATTCTTATTTTAATTAGTAATTTGGAGCTGGTGTTATTGATTATTGGCCCATCTTTTTCAGGATATTCATATTTCTTGCTTCATCATGCTTCATAAATTTGGCTAGTTCTTGTATTTTTGCTGGATTCACAAATCACACAATCAAGCTAATACTCCTGAATGATATTAATTTGAATTTTTCATCACATGTTTTTTTTGTGCTTGCATCCTACTCCTCATTTACACCTGAAACTGGCCTTTCCAGTTTAAACAATGCCTTTAGTATTGAATATCAGGGAATGACAAAGCTTTGGGAGCTGTATCATTATGACACTACATTCTCTTTCTTATCATTGCCTATTGTTTCTCTAGAGAAGATTGAACATCCATTTCTTAAGCTTTGGCTGGGAAGAGCTACACAAGTTCAATAGTGGAATAAACCTTTCAGAACAGTCAGAAGGAGGGAATCTGCTTCCCAGGGTTGGGGGGGAAACCAGTGCTTCCACTAATAGATCGCAGGCTAAGTAGAACCAGATAAAACTAGTGTTCTCATGGGATTCATGTTTCAGAAGATCAGACACATTTTGCTGCTGCTAACTTCCTATCATTGCTTCACTTCTGAGCTGAATTATTTTATTTATATTTTATGCTTAAACTGACCCTGGTTCAGTTAGTAAAAAGGAGGAGATAATCTTAAATCAGTGCTTTTTCCTGATCTTAGAAAATGTTCCAACTGTTTTTTAATGTCTTTATGACAGCATGCTACTGCAAGTATCCATTTCAAACTACTTCTTACTGCAGTGCACAGATATTGCATATGTAATGACAAGAGGAAAGAAAAATATCTAAACATGTCAAATGCTTTAAAATATTTGGCTGGCTTTAGAAAGCTAGCACATTTTAAAGGAGTTATTCAGTATTTTAAAAAGGCTGGTTTTTTTGTCTGAAAGCAAAGACACCAATGTAAACCGCTGAATCTTCTTCTAGATTGCATCCAGGATCATAGCTATTAATTTAAATAATAGCATGGGTTGCTTTATTTTTATTGCTTTTTACATTTTCTTTGTTAGCTATCCACAGATAATAGGAGACTGAACTGAATTCTTTTTCACCTCTGCCATTGTAGCTAAGCACCAAAATCAGCATCAAACTGGATATTTTGTTTGCTTTGTTTCTTGAGAATTTTGCTTCTAGGTTTCAGCTGGGATTCCTTGCTGCAAATACATTGGCCACGGCTATACCACCCTAATAGGTGTTGACATGCCTCATGAAATTCCATAATATAAAAAGTAACTGGAAGAATTTTCTTCTCCTTAGTTTTGTAGTGACAGAGATTGGCTTCTGACAATCAGATATCATTCCTTCTGCTTCCACGAGTAGGTGAAGTCAAAATTTGATTTAGTGAGGACAGCAGGATTAGATAAGAAGGGGAAATATAGTTTTTGTAGCTGCATTTCTTTCTCCATGAAAGCCATCCAAGCGGGAAATGGGTTTGCCAGACGGTTTGCATTGGGCAGCACTGACAGGGTTGTTATTTAATCCTGTGGACTCTCTTCACCGTGGGTGAGAGTTCCTCTCGAAGGGACTCTGGGACTAAGTGCTGGAGGATGTTGAATCCAAACTTACTATCCACATCTGGCTATGGGATGGGCAGTGCAGGCAGCTGAGAGTTACAGGACTTCTCCACTTGTTTGTGCTCAGGGCGGATGTGCATGTAGGGGAGAAACAGACACCAAACCCTCCCAGAAAGTGAGGAAAAACACCTGCAAGTCTCTCCTATTAAAAAAACCCCATATGTGTGTATATATATATATAATTAAACATACATATGTATATTTAGAAATGCTAGTATATTTATTATATTATTTGTAACATATACAA
>VYZW01037620.1:1781-65417 GCA_013401315.1 Balaeniceps rex | reverse complement strand
CTGTCACTTGAGCTCAGGGCATACTCCTTTCAGGCTTGGGTAACTTTGCCAACATCTCTTTTCACATGTTTATGAAGCACATGCTCAAGGTTCAGTCATACTTTATTCTGATTCCATAAAAGCAACATGAAAGCATAATGCTTCATTTGACCGTCCTGTGCTATAGTCGTTATGTCAACCATATCTGAGAACACATCACTTCGTGGCAAGTCCCCGGTCATGAATCATCAAGAGTGGCGTAAATGTGGACAAGCATTCAAAGATAAAATTTTTACTGTATCATAAATGAAATTATTTGAACTGTAGTTCATACATATTCCATGACATCCTCTGGCTCATACTCCAGCAGAGACCTAAACTATTTGGATTATTAACTGCCGTTGTGGCTGGACTTGTACACCTTTTATGCCTTTATCATACCAAGTAAAGACATCCAGGTCACACAAACCTTGTTCTAAGTTGCACAGCTTTTGAAAGCACTCTCATCTGGGTTTGGGGGGAGTGGGGGCACTCACTCAACAAGGAGGGAAGCTGTGTGAGCAGCCCATCTTCAAGAACTGCAAAGAACTGTATCTTCTTCCTAATGTCAAATNATTTCAAGTTTTCAAGCCACAAATGAATTTCTCTCATGTGCATCATAAATCTCTGGGGCTTTATGGTCCTTTCTCAGAACTTCTGTGATTTGGGGGTTTTATGCTATGACCGTTCTCATTTGAAATATCTACAAATCACAAATTAAGATGCGAGGGGGACTGTAAAATTGATGGTAAATCTGCCTGTCTGAGATGAGTGAACAACACAGGACCCACGGGAAATAAAGACATCAAACTGGGAATTTTTTGTCCCTTAGGGAGAATCTTGGGTACCAGAGAAATTAGCTCTGACATAATTCTTCCCTTCAGGGACCCTGATAAGTGTCTTTTCTCAATACGTATGCTCACTGGGTATCCAATAAACAAGAGAGGTAGTATATTTGGGTTCTAAAAGTTCATAAAACTTTCACAGAAGAAATATAAAGCCACAAGGATTGTTAAATTTGCGCCAGATTTACTCCCTTGAAAATGATTGCAAACCTCTTGCTTGCCCCAGCAGGAGAGAGGTTATTTCCATATTAAGCAATCAAGTACTCTTTTAATCAAGGTATCTTAAAATGGTAATTACTCAATCTTAATTATTTGTCAGCAACACATAATTTTTGTTGATATTATAATAGTGTTTATTAGCACCATTAATAATCGAGCTATTTTGCTCTCTTTGGTACAGCTCTAACAGCAAAGTCCACAGGCATTTTGAGTAAATTAGTATTTTAGGAGCATGTTCTGCCTGCATTCCTCTGAAGGTATAGCAAAAAACAGAGTTAAACTTCATGTTAAACTACTGGACATGTAGAGCACTGTAAGACATCACATGGTTCATTCAGCGCTGTGACGAATCTTATATTCTAGTACCCCATAGCTCGTAAACATTTGTGGACACAGGCATTTAGCATGCGTTAACGAATCTTGTGTCTTTACAGCGTTTATTCAGGACACCAGTCTATTTTGATTCCTCCCTCAGAACTGGAGACCAATCCTGCTCTGTGGCTTCTTGCCGTGAGTCAGTACAAAGTGAGAGACACTTTTTGTTCCTATTCGGTCATGGAGCTTTGTACTAAGGGACTTGGTTCGCAAACAGAGTCGCTGAAGGTGAGTAACTCTGTCATCCCGCACAACCTGCCATCTGCACGGTGGTGTTTGAGAGCCTTCCCTGCCATGAACGGCTGTGCTAAATGTCTGCAGCGAGGAGAAAATCATCAGAGGGCAAGGGCAGCTTCCACAGAACCCGTGTTATTCCTTGCCAAAGGCAATATATAAATATCAGTCATTCTCTTTCAGATCACAAGGCTTTTAAACATCAAGGAAAGGCTTTTAAATATCAAGGAAAGGCTTTTATTTACCTAAGATCTCTGATCTGTGTTGCAGCCTGTGTTGATAGGCAAGTGTTGGAAAACAGAGGTGTAAAAGTCCAAGAGGCCCAAGGAGTATTTTATTGTATATTATGTTTTATGAATTCCCTGATTATATGAAGTACTAGTTTGGTTTTGACCCATGTAGTTAAATAATCACGTACTTAAGAGTACTGTATTGTTTTAAATGGATTGTCCTCATTGTATGGGGAGGAGGGGAGGTGTGTATCTTCTTTTTTTCCCCCAGAATTAAAAGTCAGGTAGCCAGTTACATTTCTGAAATCATCTAATTTCCAGTATGCTACTGAAATAAATTAGATCGTGAGATACTGATATTTATGTCTCCAGCCCTTACCATCCTCGCTTAATAATTTCCTAATCAGTTTTTCCAAGGCTCGACACTGCTTCCTGTTTGCTATTATTCACTGGCTTTCTGAATGAATATTGGGAAATAGCATTCCCTCCCTTCAGAACTAGCACACCCATCTCTTCCTATGTGCTACTGTTGAGATGACAAGCAAGTATGTCTGCTCTTCTACAGCTATTAGACTGTCATCTGGCCATCCGGCCTTCAGGAAAGATGGAAATTATACTGGCACCTTAGCCTTTATTCTGCTGTTCCTCTTGAATCATAATACCTACATAATACACTTAAGTACTACTAACTTTTTCATTAAATCTGCCCATTTGTGGCCTTTGTTACATTTTAATTTCTTTTTAGGCAAGGGGACTGGACCTTTCACGTGTACGGACATGTGTAGTAGTGGCTGAAGAACGACCTCGGATAGCTCTTACTCAGTCATTTTCAAAATTATTTAAAGACCTTGGTCTCCATCCACGGGCTGTCAGCACATCACTTGGCTGTAGAGTTAACCTGGCAATATGTTTACAGGTAAGATTTTTCACTCCTTAAGCTCAAATTTGTTTTAAGAAAATGGTTTTCAGTAAGAAGCATTCATTGTATTTCCTGCTGCTTGGTTGTAGACATATCAAGAAAATGCATGTGGTACTTAATGTTCCTGCATATACAGGTGGTAAATTTCTGTTACTTTGTCAACTATTCACCCCTCTCATGTTGCAATCATAGCATTTATTCTGCCCATGAATACAGTAATTCAGAAAAGCGCATGGTAGTGACAAAATGTACTCCAAAAATAGTATTTAGTCATGTAATGTAAAATCCAGTTTCCTAGTGCTTTCTTTAGTAAGTTACAAAATGGATTCCTTCTGTTTATAAAATAATTCCAACCATTACTTAATTAACTAAATAGATATTTTCTGCACACAGTTTATTGCTTACACTGGAAAATTATTTTGCTACATGTCTTTCATTCTGTTTTGATCCACTAATCAGAAGAAAGTACCCAGGGATAATATAGGATTTAACTTGCATTCTTCAGGAATCTTTATTGAGTCATGATTTTAAGGACAGAGGGAGCACTGTATCTATCTGGTCTGAATTTCTGAATAGCCTCTAGGTTTTCACCCAGTGATAACTACACCAAGCAAATAGTTTTAGTTTGATCTACAATATATTATTTTATCTTTCAGGACTTCGAGGGATGGAAGTTAACTTGCCTTTTTATAAGGTGTTCAATTTTTAATTAATTTTGCCTTATTTCTAGTTTAAATTTATCTAGCATTAGATTCAGCCATTTTTTATTTTATTACATTTTTCTAATCTAGACTAAAGAATCACATTTCTATCATGACTCTAATACACATCTTAGTCTTTGATAAATAGATAAAGAATCTTAAGACGTGCTTTCCTGATCTGTGTCTCATTTTTATGACTCCTCATCTCTTTCTGTCCTTCCAAATCTGGTATCAGAACTTCACATATTCCTGTAATAATGCCACAGGTGTCCTACTCAGATGTAATATGATTTCTGACTTAATTTTAAATAATACAAGAATTGCCTTCTGCATTGGTAGCTGCATTGGATGGGAAGTTCCATATCCATTTTGTCACCTACTGTGTCTCTAACGTCTTCAAAGTCACTGTCTCCCTGGTGTAACTTGCCTGTACTCTATATGGTGCATCCCACATTTCAAATCTGGCAGTTACCCCTAGTTTACATTAAAGGATTTCTCATGCATGTAACATGCATAATTGCTCAGGTGTGGAAGCCATACCAGATCTTCTCAGTAACACTAAAAATAAGGCATTTGCTATTCTTTTCCTGATTGTAAATGTAAGGGGTTTTTTTATTTCATCCAAAAAATGTGACAAATACAGGTGATGGGTTTGGCACAGACCAATGTCTGTGTGTTATGCCTGCATAGGCCTCTTGCCCTTTTCAACATCACTGAAGAATCCTGGCTTTCATCAGACCTTGGCTAAAAGTGACCTTGTGGTTCAGCATGTTACCAGAATATGAATACAGGAGATACGCCACATCTCCAGTACTGCTTGCTTTCTCTCTGACTACCAGCAGAGTANTTATTATTATTATTATCAAACATATGACAAGGCAAAGCTGAGCAGGGTTAAATGTTATTCTGTGTCCCAAAGGTAGAGTTCTTTAGTTTGACTTTCTGTAATTGCTGCCATAAATGTTCTTCAGGAATAAAAATTCAAGAAAATCTCCTGTAGTCTCAAAAGCAGTGCTTGAATCCTTCAAAACAGTTTTACCCTAATAAAACTTAATAGTCTTAAGAGAAAAATATATCTGGTAGGTTAGAAACATCTATGAACTCAAGCAGCCTCTTCCCCCATATTTCTGTCATGAATTTGATACAAAAAGTACTGACTGAGGTTTTGAAATCTCTTCTACTGAATGCTTCTTTGCAAGAATACAGGCCTCTTCGTTTCTTTCTCCATATCTAGAGTCCTGGGTGATGACAAGGCAGAGAGGACAACTCAGAAAACATCTAGGGAATCTTTAGGCACTCCCACCTGAGGCAGCACAATGTGGACAGTACCCGTTTAGGCCCGTTAGCAGGTGCAGGTTGGTATGCTTTCCCAGTCAGCAACCCAACCAAGCTTAAACACTTGGCTGCGAGGGGCACAGCAGGCAGCAAGTAGAAAGGGAAAACAGAGGTGAAAGAGATGAGCTGGTTACTTGGTAACAACAGTAACAATTTGCTCCTGTATCTTTAGCCATTTTGCCCATTTAGCCCATGGGATGTCTTTTACAGATGAGGGGAAGGAGGGAAGTGATGGCACACCTTCATGGCCGACTGCTCTGACTTTCCCAACAGATCAGGATGGGGCCTGTCAGCTCTCCCCTGCAGCTGTAGTGGAACTACTTTTGAAAAATAACTGAACTTCTCTGGCTTCTGGTCCATGGAGGGACCAGACATGAAGGATGCTGTAGATAACAAGGATAGAATAGCTGTGGAAGTTTGCTTGCTGCTAATGAAAATCTCCATTTCAGGCTTGCAGTGATCTCTGAACTGTTTGTGGTGGCTGTTTCACTTATGAGAGGAGTCATTTATAAAACCAGGGAATGACACTAAGCAGCAGTAAGCCAGGTTCAATGCCCGAGTATGCCTCCTTGGAAGTAATATTGTACTGGGTCTGCCTGGGATCGAGTTAACTTTTTTCATAGCAGCCCATATGGAGCTGTGTTTTGGATTTGTGGCTGGAACAGTATTAATACCACAGCAGTGGTTTAGCTATTGCTCAACAGTGCTGCACAGCATCAAGGCTTTCCCCGTTTCTCACTCTGCCCACTGCACCACCACTCTACTGCCCCCAGTGAGTAGGCTGGGGGAGCGCAAGAGGCTGGGAGGGGGCACAGGCAGGACAGCTGACCCCAAATGCCCTGGAATATCCCATACCATATAATGTCATGCTCAGCATTAAAAAGGGGGGGTTGGGTCTTCCAAAGTAGCCATTGCTCAGAGACTGGCTGTGCATCGTTCTGCTTGTGGGAGGTGGTGAGTGATTGCTTTTGCATCACTTGGGTTTTTTTTTCTCTTTTCTTCACTTATTAAACTGTCTTCATCTCAACTCACTGTTTTTCTCGCTTTTGCTTTTCGTATTCTCTCCTGTGTCCCACCGGGAGGGGAGTGAGCGAGCAGCTGGGTGGGTGCTTAGCTGCTGTCTGGGTCAACCCACTACAAATGTGCAGGAAAGCTGAATACACTCAGAGAAACTGGAGGTCCTAATCAGCATGGAGTTAGGCTGGATTTTTGCATGACTACATATATCTGCCTTTTGATTGTGTTAACTCCTGAAGTTTGCTTCTTAGATGGTTCTTTACAGAAATTCTTGAAAGAGTTATTGAATCAAACTGTAAAAGTGGATAACTCTCTAAAGGAATATTATTAATGATACTGACTATGAATTTCAGAACAGCACAGAATGAGCGCCTTGAATAAGGTGATTAACAGCCTGGCTGATCATATAGCTTAGTGTCAGGCTTCATTGACTTCTACTAAGATGTTGCATCTCAGTCTATAGGACAAGCTAAAAGCCACAATAAGTCTAGTGTGCAATGAAGAAAAGCCATTTCAGAACAGGCTATATTTAGTAATGTTACCATTCCAAGTGGAAAGGTTTTTGAAGCATTTAAGCCAAGGGTAGCTTGGCAAGTTTTAAAGGGGTTTGAAAAATTACTAAAGATGTTAACTTACAAGCATCACCACAAACACGTCATTTTGATAGAGAATATAGAGATACAGGATTGCATCCTTTGAAGCATCTGGTAGTAGATGCTGCCAAAGACTGCATACTGAATTAGGCTGAATGCTCTTTCCAAACTGTCTGGAAGTTTATGGCTAGTGATATTCCAGAATAGCTTGTGGGCTATTCTGTTTTCTGGGCTGAGGAACAGAATGAATTTTAATCCTTGGTCAATGATGTTCCTGAAATTCACATTGTCTCCAATATGTTCCAGAAATGGGTCATGATTTCTGGATTCTTCACACTGCGTAAAAATGCTTCTACAGATGTTTGAGTCAATAGCATCTGCCTTTGCTTTTTTTCTTCCAAGTTGTGTCATCCATGTGGTTCCTCTTTCACAGGGATATCTGTGATCCAGCCTATTCTATGGTCTTTCTAAAATATGTATCTACTAATCACCTTTCTAAACGTATCTCAATATTCAGCTATTGACCCTTACCAGCAAAAAGCCTGTACAGACTTTCTTCTCTATGGGCTGCCTCTAACGCAGCTTGGATGTGATCTTTGATACCTTCTTCACTTCATTTCCAATTTTTTGGACAAATTTAAGACTCAAGTGTTTCAAGGGGAAGGTACCCGATTTTTCCAAAAAGCTTTTACTGTTGTTGCCCCCTCCAAAAAGAAGAGTGGGGTGTGTGTATGTACATGTATGTGTGTGTCTATGTGTGTGTGTATAAAAACTCCATAGCAGAATTTGACCTTTTATTAAAGATTACTTTAAAAAGGAAATGACAGTGATAATCCCTTTGGTACAAAAGAGCCTTAGTCTACCAAATTAATCTTAATTTCAGGATTAGTATCACTGACAGACTAATGCATTGTCATTTGTATTCATTTCCTCTCAAATTTAGAGCAAATTTACTATGTTTCTTTTGATATAATCATTTTGAACTAGATTTTTAGAGGTATGCTTTTGAAAATAAATAATTCTCTCCATCTTTAGGCACTTAAATACCATTAATATCTGACCTTTTATGGCTGTATAGGCACAGATAATGGTCCAGGGATTTCTGAGATGAAAAGATTGCATCTAGCATATTTTAATTCTCATTAACTAGCATCTTCGCATTCTCGAGAGAGAGAAAATTCGATATGAAAAGTACCCTGTTTCTTACAACAGCACAGATGGTTCTCTAGGATTTTAGCTAATTTCCATTTAAACACTTGAAATAAATATTTTCATTCTATTCAACCTGCTACTCAATTTCAGTTGAGCAAAAACTTCTAGAAGTTGTTCGTTTTCCTTAGTCAACCCTGAAAATGTAGTAACAAATCTGCCCAAGCTAGGGCCGGAGAGCAGGATTCACCTTGCTTCTTTTACGTCACCTTTAAGTTAGGCAGCAAGGTTAAGTGCGTTATCCAATATCCATCTATAGTCAGTAGAACTAAAGAAATACTTTCAGAGAGAGCTTCATTCAGTCTCAGGTGCCCATCTTGGGATGGGATTCATCACCATCAGGAGATACTTCCTACCTTATACTGCACACTTGCTTCTTTGATGGCTGAAGTGATATGAAATTAATCCTTCCTTCACTGTCTAGCAAAGGGAACTTTGTTAGTAAATTTAGGGCTTAAAGCTAATGTTTCTTTCTACTTGGTGATAGCTCACACTTTTTGAGGATCTTCCATATCAAAAGTAATAAGGCATAGCTCTGCGAAGAGTGCAACAGGAGACCATGCACTTTATCAGAGGTATGATTCACACTTAGCAATGTAGTAAAGCTCTGGGTGAGTTCCCTCAGATTCTGTGTGTTCCCACCTTTACTGTGAGTCATGCCATGAAGCTCTTTTCACAGCTCCAGCTGCTGTGCTTGCGTACGTGAGATTGTTAAGTGTACATCAAAAATTCCATATCTGAACATCACTGGAGCAGAAGTAGACTCAGAGTAAACATTGAGGCCACATCCTTAGACAGCAAAACAAAGCAAAACCCAAGCCAACAATTATTGTTAAATTCTTAGGACTTCTGATTGCCTAGTTCCTGTTTTTTAACTCTGGGGAGGGAAGCAGGGTAGAGCATGCAGCTTGGCCTTTGACATCAGTGGAAATTATGTACAGGCTGAGTGCTGGCACATGGTCATCCCTACTGCTGACTTGTTGGGGTGGTCCTCCATGCGGTTTTGACCTGCAATGTTTTCCCAGAGAATAAAAGCCTGGCACATTGCAGAGGTTTGCACGGACCAGGGATGGTTCACTGGTGGCAGCCTATGCATGGGCAGGAGATTTATTTAGTACAAGGGATGTGACTTCTGATGTACTTGTTTTCAGACAGAAAATGATGTTTGGCCCATTTTATTTGCTTGAACACTACCTAGCATGTCCTTAGTAAGTATCAGATACAACAGAAGTCATGTTGTTTTTTTCCTGTTTACCAGCATTACAGATGCTCTCTCTCTCTGTCTCGCAAAATAAATGTGCACAGACAAATTGAGTCAGTCACTCTGGTCTCGGCTAAGGCTGTGCTTCTTTTGGAACACTTTCAGTGTACCTCAGCTGCAGCTGGCCACAGAAGGACGATGCTGAGACTTCAGCTGCTGTTTCTCAAGCCCTTCCTTAGTTAAAAACCATGTGAGGATCTGGTACTCTCAAAGTCCTCTGTGAATGTGCAGTATAGTCACGAACAATGAATTATGTAACTGATGGATTTCAGCAATTCTCCTGCTTTCTTGCAGTTACACTGCAGCGTTCAACCTGGATTATTAGTAATATTTCTATTTTGGGGCAGCAACATAATAAGCAGAGCCATCCTATGCTTCATCTTCCCCTGCATCCAAAATAAACCTGTTTTAAGATGCTGCTGTGGCAGTTTCCTGTAGTCTTTAACTTTGCTGGAATTCAGAAGTTTGATGAGAGGGATGTGGGACGCCAGTGCTCCCAGAGCTGTTTATTTTCAAAAGTTGTAGGGCAAGTCCCACCACAGCCATCTGGTGTTAGATGCTTCACGTGACAGTAGCAGCTTAGGACTAGTCACCACTGTGTTTTGTCTCTTTGCTGTGTTATTGATCGTGGTGGAGAACTGATGGGGTTTTATTGGCTTTTAATTTTACTGTTCTTTATACATATTACACTGTTTATCATAGCAAAAAGACTTAAGAATGAAGAATTGTTGAACTATGAAGTTACTCCATTTAGTTGTGGTCTTCTAGTAATTAGGTTGTGCACGAAGCCTTGATTTTATTTCACTTTAGGAGCAGGTTAATCTGTATGAAACAAGGTGTAAGTATCTTTCTCCGTTGTATACTAATTTTTTTTTCCAAAAAGAGAGCTTACTTTTGGTTTCCAGAGGACATCACTTACAAACTTCTTTTAGTAGTGAAATGGCAGATCTGGAACCCCTATCTCAATGGATGTGCATTAAAATAGCAGGGCCATAATCTTTACTGACTTCTTCACCAAAACCAACAAAAAAAATCAGTATGCTAGACACATGTTTTCCACTAACAACGTTGTCTGTAGTGTCCTAAAACCATTTAAGTCTGTTTGTCCAAGGTTAGCAGTCTACAGCTGTCTCTTCTGTTGCTCTACTAAAATGTTGACACCTCATTTTTTACTTTTTTTAACCTTTAATGGTATAATGGTTAATTTGTAAGATTCCTGTATTTGACATTGTTTTTCTTTTTATTTTACTCCCTGCTTTTTGCATTCTCCTCTTTTTTTTCCTCCCACCCTTCATTCCCATTTTTTTGTTATTATTTTTGTCTTGTGTTACCTTCTTTCCTTCTCTCCCTCATCCCTGCTATTCCTGCTGCTATAGCCTCACAGGCTGGGGAAGCTGGCCGAGCAGGTAGGGGATTTTCATGTTCCCTCAATACCCACCTATCAGCTTCCAACAGTGGGACAGACTAGAAATTGAGTCTGGAGATTTGGGGATTTTCAGATCCTTCTATGAAATTATAAACAAGTCCAATATAGCTTTATCTGGATGCAGGTTTCATCAAATATTAGCTGTCTGTTGTAACTATTTCATTCACACTGAAAATAACAAATACCATAGTGATTATCTTTGATTTTCAAACTTGACTGTTTCCATTATTTTATAAATCAATTCAGGTTTAGTTTTATTTTTAAAGATGACCAATTTTTCCTTGGTTTTGTTTTTTTTTTTAACATTGCATATATTTCAAATCAGCTCTCCACTCAGCACTAGTCTGTTACACTGCTGAGTTTACTAGTAGACTGAAAATTGTGTCGTTAATAGCTAGAGAGGATATTGTATCTTGTATTGTGTGTAACAAGCTAAAGAGGCTAACATGCATGTGCAGCTCTATTACTCTTTTTCTCCGCTGGTGGTGGGTGACTATCAGTATCTGTACAGTAAGTATCAGTTGGTAGTGGTAAGTCTTTCCCCCTTTAGATACAAAAATTATCCATTTGTGGAACTCCATTGCAATTTTTAGTGCTCAACAAATTGTGGAATTACCATCCATCATTGCAGAAATGCAAAATTTAGCCCTAGACATTCCTTGTGTGAAGAATTATACTCTATAATATATCCCAAACAGAACAGAAGTCATTGGGAGTTTACGCTGTCTGCTGTTTTAAGTAGTAAACATCTAAATAACTGATAAAGGAGTTCCTGCACCTGTAGATTGCCAGGGTTAGGTGAATTTACCTGCTGGAAAAAAAAAATTCCAAAGTTCCAGTGTTCCAAAATGAAGTTGTGCTTTTCTTTTAGCTTTCTGCTTAGCAGTGATGTGAGGTATGCAGCAGAGAAGAGAGCCCCAGACTAGAACATTGAGAATTCACATGATGTTCAGTGGTGATGAGTTTGAAGTTTCGGATAAGGGAAGATCATAGCAGGTTACAAAACTGCAGCAAAGCTGTGGGTGGAAGGGCCTAAAAGACTGTATCATCTCTGTATGAAAGGAAACTAAAATTAGTCTACTGCTTTTCAAGTAACTAAATATTGTGACATAAAGCAAGGATTTAAATTATGCAGTGGAAGACTGAAAAGAAACAGAATAATTGCTTACAGACCTTCAGTCCGCATTGGTTCATGTCATGCGTGCTACCTTTACTATCTTTAGCTTCAAGTATATTCTCTGTTGCATGTATGGAAGACTCAGTAAACCATGCTTCACATTCCTGACCATGTGCTTCTGCCATTAAACTGTGTCTCCTCAGCAATTTCCGCGTTCCTTTATATGGCAAAACGTGTTTTAACATTTTTTGTATGTATCCATGTGCTGAATACTTGGCCTTTTGTAGCAAATAAAACCTATGTTGACATGTGTTTGGTTAAGTAGTATGGCCGCTTGATGTTTTTCCAAACCCCAAGGTAACAAGTACCTGACGGTAGGTATGTTTTCCAGTGCTCTTTCTGATTCTGTAAAGCTGAGCTTTGTTTGATGAATAGCTTAAATATAACTTGTCATTTGATTAGCATAATTAGCAATCAAATGAACATTCGGTTATTTGGGGGGTAAAACTCTTTTCTTCTCCCAGCCTTCAGGTTCTGATTAGCTGATGTTGTTGTTTACAGGGAACATCTGGACCAGATCCCACCACAGTGTATGTTGATATGAGGGCACTGAGGCATGACAGGTCGGAACCACCTTTTTATTTTTCTCTGCACACAGTTAACAGAGTTTCTAGAAAGAACTACTTCAGCATACCTCCCGGTCCCTGAAAACCTTTGTTATCCTCATAAATAATTTGTGCTAACTCCTACCAGCGAGCAGACACAGACATTTTTATTAGTTGGTTAATTAATTTTACCACTGATAAAACTGAAGCTTCTGACATAGCCATTGCAAAGACTAACGAAATTCCCTGCTTTTATTGCGTTCAGGGTTTCATGACACTTGTTTCAGGTGGTGCAGCCTAGCCGATCCCTAAGAAATGCAGTCCCGCTGGGCCTCTTAGCTTCATGGAGGTGTTTCTCCTGGGTTGGCAACTGTTAGCCAGTGGGGAGACCATGAGGGGATTTTGCTGTAATTCTTAATGCTGCAGGACTATGAGGGAATGGATTATTGCCTTTAGCCATTGTGAGCAACCATATTCTGTAACTGTGGGCATTTTCTAGTTCTGTCTGTAATGTTAGATACATATACAAAAGTGAGAACTAAAATTTACCACTGGTGGTATTAAGGAGATGTCTGAAATCTTCTAGTTGGAGGGGAACTTGTAATTTTATGTGTAATTTTAGAAAATACCCATGCACATGTATTTCAGTTTTCCAATACTCTGGTCAAAAGGCTGGCAGGTAGTCTCTTTACAAAATTTTAACAAAGCAAAAAGTTTTCTATTAACTCTGGAAAATACGAACATTTAATTGATGGTGTACACCAGCCCTGGTACCTTAAAAAATCATTATCCAAATAGGGCTTTTTTTTTTTGCCTTTTTTTTTTTTTTTTTTTTTTTTCTTTCATCCTTCTTAAAAGCTTAACAGACAATTTGTTCCCCTTAGATGAACACCAACTTTGGCTATAGCAAAGTGACTCGCTCAGCTTGCAGGGTGCAGACCTCCGGGCACTGCAGGCCCAAGTTATCCTCTGGATAGTTAAGTCAGATACACACACAGATATTTTCTTGTAGCACATGGAGTTTGGCAGGTGGAAGAAAGGAACTGCAAGATACTTGACTCTCTCACCATTTCTTTATTCCTTTTGCATGCAGCGTTACCAACAATAATGCTCATGCTTGAGCCACCCTTTGGGATACTACTGTCTGCATGACCAAGCCATAGAAAACTTGGTCTTTCTGGCCCAGCCACTGCGTTACTGTGTAGACACAGTCCATGCTCATACCCAATCCAGAGAAAAAAAAGGCCTTTTTTTTAAAAAGGTGTTATCATTATGTGAGCTTACCCTCTCTGCATTGTACTTTTGAAAGGAGATTTACTTGAGAAGTTGAATGATTTACGTTGTAAAAAAGAAATGAGAAGTGGAGCATTTCTTTACCTAAGAGCAGAGCAAACACTGTCACCAGGACAGATCTCATCCACCCTAAAGTGGTCTCCTAGGCTCCTTCTGCGGTCACTGGAAAGGCATGCACACCACCAGTGTATTGCAGCTATCTCAGACACGCACCAGCATTGGATGAATTGACCTTTAAGGTACCTTTCTTTCTGTATTGATGAGGAAGGAAGCTTATATGACTAACTTTGGAAATCAAATGTTTTTTTTTTTTAATAGACATGGTAAGTTGAGACAGACTTACGCATAGTGTTTGCTCTAATCTCAGAGCTCTGAAATGGTTGAAGTTAAGTTGAACACAATGTAGATAGATACGTATAAGCATCATTCAAGTGCAGGAAAAAGAGCTAATGAATCATTAAAAATAAAGTTGTAGCTATAGAGGGGAAAGAAAAAAAGCAAATGTAGATTAATTCCTTATTTGGAATTATTTTTCCTGAGAGGAGAAAGAAATTTATAGAATATTCCTCAGAAGGGAAGTATATAGAAACAAATATATATATAGAAAGAGAACATAACATTCAGAGTTAGTTAATAAAAATTATAAACAATAAAAATAAATTTGTGTATATTTATATAGAGGAAATAAGATTTACTGTTCATAAAAGCTGCATAAGCCGTGGGTTTTCTCTTTCCCTGCCTTAGCATGTCATTGAGAAGTAAGCGTCGTTATCAAGATCAGACTTTGCAGTGTATTAATTTATATTTAGTGACTAGTTCTACAGAACATGAAAGATGATCTTTAGAGTAGGCTTCTCAGATTGTGGTAATGTAGATTTTAATTTGATGGATTAAAGCTGTGCCTCATTTACTCAGTCCTGTGGAATTTAGAATTAGATTCATGGGTCATAAATTAGGGGAGAAAACAACTTTATTTCACATAGTCTCTTCACACTTGCTGTTTCTAACCATTTTAGTGGAACTGAATGTCACTATTGCTTAACAGTAACTGAAAGATTGCTGTACATAGCTGTGAGACTATATAGTAACAACCCACCAAGTCTTTGCAGGTCAGCCAGCCCACCAACAATATGAAAAATTTACACTGTACACTTATTGTGAGAAATTTTTTTTCATATTTTATATTTTAGAATATATTTTCCAGAATTTGAAAAAGACTGAACATTTTTTTTTTCTTGGCATAATAACACTTTCTAGTTGCTGCAAAAAGCAGCTGTAGTTCATCTCTTTGAGATTATTCAAATCCTTTTCACATCTATAAAAATTAATAATCAGTTTGAATACAACTATTTCAAGCTCATCTGGTAATTATGTGTTTGCACACTTAACAGCTTAGAAAAATGACATTGTTTGATAGGAGTTTAGATCAAAATACCTGTGGAATGTACAATTTGGGTAGAGATCTAGGGGTGGTCAGTCAACTAAACTAGACATTTCCTCCCAGCTCTCAGTGGATTTGGATGATTTGCTTCTTGGGTCAGGTTGGAGGTTCTCAAACACCTTTTTGCGTGTGCTTCTGTGTGGGTTTGAGCCACCAGCCCACTGGTTTAGCTGCTGGGAGATTGCAACTCCGAGCACAGTTGCCAGCTGAGGGAAATGGCTGGAACTGAGCTCACCTGGACGTTCAGGAAACTTGTGCCAAGAGGTGCAACCACTCTGTCAGTGGCTAGCATCAGTTATGATACTGGAAAAAGCCTCGATTGCCTAGCTGTGAGCATCTAGTGCACATTTAGATGCTACAGCTACTTCAGCAGGGTCTCCCATAATGCTCGTGATGTATTTGCTAGCACTAATGAGATGTCCCAGGCACCCTGTGCTGTCTCAGATGGCATTAGACACCTCTTTTTGGAAACTGAGTAACATCCTAATAGGAACAGTATACAGCTCTGGCTTGCTCTTGGTGACAATACGTCAGTATTGTTGTACTCTGCATCTCATTGATTTTCTAAAAATCAGAGTGTCCTCACGATGGCCATGAAAGAATGAGCAAAAACAGGCAAGTCCCACCTGGGCTGTTTAATAAAAAACCAGGAGAAGACTCCTGAGTTAGCATCAAGTGGCTGATATGCCCCTGCACTGCAGTGCAATGCAGTTTGGAGAGGTTAACTCAGGTCCAAAAGGCAAAATAGGTGGATTAATGCTTCACCGCGCATGAGCTGGCATTGCAGCAGGCTGCGCTGGCACAGCACGGCCGGTCCCAGTTGCCGACTCACTGTGCAACTCAGGTCACGTAAATGTGCCCGCGTGCATCTGCAGGGAGGGCAAATGCAACAAAACTCCAGGCGTGAGCACCCTGTTGGGTCGTTGGCTGCATTTCTCTGCTGCTGCCTCTGGGAAAACAACTTTATCCCCCCCTCAAAAAAAAAAAAAAAAAAAAAAAAATAGAATAAATATATTCATATTCTTGTCCCGCTGTCTAATTTTCTGGTTTTCAGATCAGTTCATCGTCATTTTAGACCAGTTATGTTCTCCTCATAAAGCTTTTCAGGTGGTTAAGCACAAGGTACCTAAATATGCTAAAAGCTGAGAAGCGTTTGGAAGATAAAAAAGAGAGAGAGAGACCCTTTCCTCATCATACCAAAATACCATATACTTGAAAGACATTGGCTTTTATAACACTGACATGCTTTTGTAGCAGTAAAGATGTAGATTTAAAGCCCAAGCATCCCTTTTATCCAGGATGTTCTAAAACAATATGTACATGTGTTTATAAAATTAAAAATGTCCAACAAAAAATACATTTCTCGTATTAGCATAAAAATTTCACAGCCTCCTCAAGCTTAACAGCAGGTTAGTTCTTGGTAGAAAAATTATTTATTGGCAAAACGAGCCACTTCATCAAACTGAGACTAGACCTCATGTGTATTCCAAAATAGATCTTCCTTTCACATAGACAGAGCAAAAATATTTTTTACCCGTTCTTCAGGAGGTCAGGCTGGATTTTCAAATGTTTCAATATATTTGCAAATATTCTAAAACTTTTTTTTTAGAATCATTCAAAACTGTTTTCAAAATGTTACTGTTTTAACCTGCTAGTTTAAATTTTGAAATTACCTTAAATTTGAAACTAAGCGGGTATGAATAAGAAATAAAATATCATGAAAAATGTTGAAATATTTTGACTTTGAATTTTTGCTCAAATTTTTAACATAGGAATTTTTTTCTGCTTTTCTGTATCTTTCATATTTAAAACATTGTATAGAGGATTTCCTCAGAAGTTTTAATTAGTGAGCTGAAGGATGCATCTGGTGATGGCTGAGGGAGATCATTGATCTTCTCCTAAAGTTGAAACCTCCTGAAAATCCTGTAAAGATAAACATCACCTTGCATCCTGATATTCTCTTCTATAGCAAAACTTTATCCATAAAGAAAAAAAGGTTATGAAAATCACTGTCCTGCCCTAAGTGGGGCAAGGAAAGATCTACTTTGATATCGGAGTGTATTTTAAAAGGACAAAAAAGTAAAGGGAAACAAATTCAGTGCAATCTATGTCTATGTCTAAAAGCAGTTAAAAACGTCCCCAGTCTTCTTGTTCAGTGGCAGGTAGTGACAGCTTATGAGCTCTGATGGAGTGGAGGCTTAGACTTCTAGGGGGAGGGAGCCATTAATCAAGTCACATATATATTGATGAAGGTTTTGATATCATTTTGGATGCATTTGTGATAGACAGTTTCCCCTTATTTTGACTACAAATTTTATTTAAACTGATGTGCATTCAAAATGTACGTCCATATTTTGTACCAAACTGGGCAAGAATGAAGGCTTTGAACCAGTCTTAGTGAACACTGTTCTCAATTTTATTTGATAGCATCTCTAGTTTCATATGTGCAGGCATCCTTACCCCTCATATCCTTCTGATCCTGCCTTTAAATTCCAGTATTCACTTTGGTGAAATAATAGGCACATTAAATGATGATTTAAATTATTCAGTTTGATCTAGTTAAGTCTCTATTTTTTTCAGTAGGGTTAGAAAAATGGAGAAATTAATTTATTAAACCCTTTTGTGGTTTACTAGATGTCCTTTTGAGCTACATGTAATGGTGAGCTGCTTGAATAGTTTCTTGGTCACAGACATGGTGAGGCAGCTGGCACCAAAGAGGGAGCCAAACCCAGATGTAGGATATTACCAAATAGACTAGAAGCACCAAGATCTATTTGGGTTCAAGTTGTTAATTTTTTAGTCTGGCTGTTATTCAATGTGTGGCTTGTGGTATCCATAGGCTCTCATTGATATACTCCCACTCCATCATTAGAACAACTATCTTAATCTGATTACTGTCTGTAAAAGCAGTTCGTAGAGCTGTACAAATAGGTGTCTTCTCTTCTTATGTGGTCACTGACATCTTCTTGGAGTGATACAAACTAGTGTCTCTTAAAAAGAAGTGACCCTTGTATATACTTACGTCATTAGCAGACTTGATTTCTTAGGAAGTCCTTTGTATGTTGTGCTAGATCTTATTTTTTGTTTCGGAGTTCGGGGGTATTCAGAAATCTCTGAACTTCCATCAGACTTGCTCAGACATAGTCTCCTTGACAAAGGTGATTTCAGAGGATGAAAATTCTGAATCTCATTCCCCAAGAAAAGAAGAGAACACTTGTAGCGTTTCAAAGATACGTGAAAATAGTTACTTGGGATTTATTTTTATAGATTGCTTATACGCTGAGCCCAGTCTCAAATGCAGGCTCTTTCAAAAGGAATCGGTTAAGGCTTTGGCTTCATTTTAATATATTGCAGCATTTCAGACTTCATGCAGGAAAAGAAAAATAGCCTTTTATTCTGGCTGTCAATTGTTTATCCTTCTCCTCCATATTTTACTGAAACTTTCATGTTGTGTATACATTGTTTTGGGTAATACCAAGCAACAAAGCCACGGGAGCTTTTTTCCCTAATTCTCAAACACTTCTACTCCATCTACCTTGAAAAATACTCTTATTATAGGGTTACCAGACAAAAGAACTACTTAGCTAAATTATTGTCTAAGCTATAGCCACAGCAGTGCTCTGTAGCACAGTCACAGCATGGAGGGTAACCATTTTATAGTCACGTAGCAGGGAAAAGAGACTCGGGGGGAGGTATGTCAGGAGGAGACATGCTAATGGCAAGTGACAGTAAAATAGTTACCATTTGTGAAACTTTAATTGATTAATCATACTTGAAAGCCATTTGCCAATGGTAGCAAAAGAGAAACTTTGAAGAGTGCTCCCTGATGCGCTGGGGAGCTGTGCTTTTTGCGGCTCTTGTAACGGGTTACAGCATCCAGAGCCCAGTCTCAGGTTACAGAAAACCCCGGTCCTCAATTATTCACTCTGTGTGGGGTCCAAAGGGGTAATTAAAATCTATTATTGCCCCCTTCGACACCCAGCCACCTTTTCCCTCGCAGTGAGATTCAGTAGGTAAAGTGTGTAGAGTATTTTGAGGTTTGAAGTGCTATATACCTGATGAACTGTTCAAAACATAGACCTCACAAGTCATTGGCCTCAGAAAGCCCGCAGTGCTTTATATGCAGTAAGCTCATTTACAAATTGAATTGTCAAGTACTACCTCCAGCAGTGCCATTCCAGTCATCCTGAGCTTCAAGGATCTTCTTAAATGGGTGGCTCCAATTTCAAGTTTCACACATCACCCATGCTTTTTTTTTTTTTAGATTGGCTGTTGCTTTAGCTGTTTGGGTTTTTTTCCCGTTATCACAGAAACAGGTTTTTCACAGAAAAATGAAAAGACTTTCACCCCTGTGAAGTCAGTAGAAGAGGTAACTCAGTTGAGAGGAAGAGGGAACCCCTCTTTAAAATAAAACCTAAGTGCCTCCAAGTTTTAAGTATGATAAGTAATGATGCAGTTTGATTTTGAGGAGTCTTTGTAGAAATGTCTGGCTTTTAGGCATTTTGCCCATTAACTTGCAGAATCTCATTAGTGAGTTTAAGCTGTCTGTCATGGTACTGGCAAAACCCTCCCCGTTCTTCATGCTTTTGCTCAGAAGAAGATACAGCCTTGGCTTTTTAGCAGCATTGTGTTTTGTTTCTGCCGTGCAAACACTGCTGTCTCAAAAACCCCCTTGGCACTGTTTCTGACCTATGGGAAACAAACCTCCCAGAAAGAAAAGTTAATTCGAGCTGATAAGCATCGTATCAACACTTCCAGTTCTGACTTAGAGGAGAAGTCCCGGTCTGTCCAGAGTGGGGGAAAGGTTCTGTCTTGCTGTTCCTGCCTGCGTCAGGGGATGAACCAAGAGACTTGTTCAGCCTCTGTGTGCTGGTTAGTTGGTGATTGGGAATAAAGCTGACAACCTGGGAAACTGAAGAGGAGCAAATATCGTTTGAGGGATTCCACTGTTTAAATATGAGGATCCAGAGTTATAACGAAATTTGTAAATGTACCTATTTTAAGAGCTTTGAAAGATGCTTCATGTTTCCAGGCATAAAGCAACTTCTGTTGCAGGGCAGGAGAAAGGGACAAACATCCAATAAATTTCAGATGGAACATCACCCCCTCTTGTCCCAGCCAGTCTGAGCTGTGAGACTAAACTAGGGGGATGGGAGCCCTACAAAGCAATTTCTGTGCTTTCTAAGGCAAGATTACTAGCTCTTGAAGTATTCCTCCCTTGAAACAAATCTATTTCTTCCTTGATAAAGTCATCTTCAAGGGATCAGAATATTATGATCTTAGTGGACCAGGACAATAAGAGTTGGCTTTAAATGTGGTTTTTGAAAGAGGATGTGGTTTAGCATACTTTAACTACAAATCAAGAAATTCCAGTTATATTTCCCTGGAGGGCTTAGGGGAAAGAGAATACTGTCATGTGTACCAAGTAAAACGAACACAAAGGGAAAACAAAAAGCCGTAGCTTTCCAGGAAAGTAGGTGTACTGCAGTTGTACATTTGTGTAATTGTTTGCAAGTGCCATTTGCATGTGATTCTTCAAACATGAGTAGAAGAACTAGATGGAAAATGGTTCCATTTTGGTTTGTTTTTACAAACCAGTTTTGAATTTCCCAATAATATTGCAGCTTCTTAAAATACACCAACATTTTTATTCCTGAAGAATGTCTGATGCTGTTAAAAAAAGAGAAAAGGGATTTCCCATTTCAGAGTATACTGCGCTTCTTTGGTGTTACAGGTCCTTCTCTTTAAATCATGCTCTTACAGAAGCTGGGAATTGATAAAGGAAGCTGGCCGCTCACATTTCTGAGGAAGATTTATTAAAAATTCTTCCTTTTTTTCCCCTACAAGCCATGACTTCTTTTTTTCTCTCTCCCAGAGTTTGCCATGAGTCTAACCATACAGTTACAGGAATGTCTTAAAAAAATGGAATTTTCATTCTTCCATTTTCTTTACAGATAAAATGTGTTATGTATTTGATTTTTACAGGTAGTGTATTCTGAAGCATAATTTGCTTGGTTTCCCTCATTTTGGTATACACTACTAATGGCACACTAAACAGTGATTCTCTAAAAATGCCAAGAGTGATCAACATAGAGTACATTTATTGTTTCAGTAGTGGAGGAAAAAGTGTTGCTTTCCCATACTGCTACCTTAGAGTGCATTTCACAATAAAGACATCTGCTTTGGAAGGAAAAATACTTAATACATGTAAAATTCGGAGCGAGCCTTTGTAGGTTCTGCAGACCTAGCCACAGACTGTGGTGTGCTATAAGAGAGGGAGCTTCCTCAGTGCTTTCAATCCCTCCGTCCTTTCCCCTCTTCTCTTGCCAGCCTTTGCAGGAGGACAGGGCCTTTGCTATCCCACATGCCGACAGGTTTTTGTGACAGGTGATTCAGCGGAGGGTGCTGTGCTCGTGGTTACCCCTGGGAAATGGGCTCTGTTGCCTTTGGGACCCACTCCAGCTTTGCTAGCCTCAAGCACTCGTTTGGCTCCTGTCGTCAGTGGAGTCTCTGGCTGTAGGAATACTGAATGGTTAGGGTTGGGAAGGAGAGCTCTGAAAAACAGTAAAAGCATCCTATATTTATGTAAGGATCCATCACTAACTTGGTTAGAGATGTAATATCCTCTTAAATGGCTCTCTTCCATAGCTCTTAATATGTTCCTTCAAGCCTCACATATCCTTCTTAATATTGCATATACTAGAACTGTCTGTTTGCAGAAGATGAGCTTACTTATGTGAAGAGTCTTGTGAAGCTCAGCCAGGGTTCCCAATAAATCTCCTGTGAAAAGGACAGTCCCTTTTCAGTGCCTGCAGGTGTACAAGGCACTGCTGCTCCTGGCACCACTGACCTTTTCTTCAGAGTGGTAATCTGCAGTTTTAATTCAACTGAAAAAATAGCTCCGTGTGTTGAAGTTTTCCATGCACAGGAAATGTCCCTGGTGGTTGTTAAGGAGAGGGAACTTTCTGCAAGTTCTTCCCGAAAAATGCAGGGTGAGTCAGATGGTGATGTGAATTTTGAAGGTTGTAGCAAGATAAGGGGGCAGGTGAAAGAAAATGACTTGATTTCAGAAATTCCACCTTCGATTACACTGTGTGAGTATAGAATATGAATATTGCATCAGGGAAGCTAAAAATTTACAACATTTGTTAACAACAAATAAGCTAATTTGATTAGATGACAACGTTTTCAGATCCCAAGATTGTTATAATGAAAGTTTTCCCTATGTGTGAAGTCTCTTTTTCTCAGCTGGGAAGATAAAGGGTTATGAAACAGAAAAAGCATATGGCATTAAACAGAATCATCAGATCACAATTGTGATTATGAAAAGTGCTGTAAAAACAATTAGTGATAAACACCGTGTCCTGGGAGGTTTGTAATCTAAATAAAAAGATAGCAGCTGAGAGCAGCATTCTGCCCGTTTTTGCAAATATGAACCTGAAGCACAGAGAAGGGTGATGCTGTGCCTGATGGGGCACAGAAGGTGTGAGGTGGGGCCAGGAGGGAGACCAAATTCTCCAGAGTCCGGGTCCATTGCATTCACTTGAGAGAGTTGTGTATTGTGCTTTACACAATGTGCAAAATTAATTTAAACAAACTTAATGTAGTTCACGTATAACGAAAGCTGAACATTTTGAAGTACTCCAAGGTTGAAAACAGACATAAACATGGCTTAGTTTTTTTACATATTCCCATAGTCTTATATGATAAAATTGCTATTACTTTTTTAATCTCTGAAGCTTTGAATATTCCCTTCCTGAACCAGAGTTCCTGCCTCATTTTGATACCTTTGCAACTTTCTGAACTGTCTTAAATCCTTGTGTAACCTTTTCTGCTTCTTTGTTCCGCCATCTGAAGGATTGGAAGCTGTTTGCTTTTGACCTCAGGGAATTTGGGACATGAAGTGTAATTTAGGTTTATAGTGAAGAAAAGTCTTTACATTAAAGGAAGTGATTTAGTGCTAATTCTTTAACTGAACTTGTTGATTATTGAATTAACAGGATTAAAATATGTCCTAGATGTATAGAAGATTTAATGGTTGTTCATTTTGTTGGCTAAAGTTTGCCTCAATCCAAAACTCCCTTTTTCAGTCTCAGTTGTATTTATCCATTGTCTGAATTTGTCATGTGATGGGAGGAAAACTGCTCTGAGGAAACCAGGATGATGCAGGGAAATTCTTTTTCATTATCTAGTTTTTCCCTTCAGCCTAAGTGTTCATCTGTGCCATTTTCCTACTTTTCTGATCTGGCTATTTGAACTGGGTATGTCATTTTGGAAGGCAGAGCTTATGTTCTTTGATCTGTATTTCCATTTTTGGTAGAATGAGCTCATTGACTTGTAAATTCTGGAATAGTTTATGTAGAAATATTTTATTATTTGAGTAAAGAGAAGATGCACTGAAAGTCTTGAGTGTCAAAGAGCCCTGACCCCAGTCCAGGATTCCACTGTTACCTACAGTGCCCATCTTTCCTCTAACTATAGAAAATCGGAACAGGCTGCATCAGCCCTTTCCCACCATCAGTCTTACCGAGGCACCATCTCAACATTAGACAGCGATATCTATCTGAAAGGTGTTGGTGATGGCAACAGTTCATGGCAGTAGTTCCTAGCCATTTGAGTCAGAACTGGGAAATCACTGTGTTGTGGATATAGCTACGCAAAAGCATATGTGCTCTCTGGCATTCAATGCCTTACCATTAGATTTTGGTTAAAATTTGTAATGAATTAGGTGGTTGTCTTTTTTTCGCCAGAAAAGGCTGTTGTGTTGAAATCAGAAGTTTTGACAGATCTTTTTCGTCTTAAGGAAAAAGATAGAATTCTCAAAAAGATAGAATTCTCAATGTGGTCAAAACACCCTACTTTAACTTTTGAACATTTGCTCATGATGGTGTTTAAAGCATTTTCAGTTTGGAGAGTTAATTAACTTACCTTTCAAAACACAACAAAAGAACTGAAACACTGAACATAAATAACCTCTTTTTCTGACCTGCAACTTTTTTTTTTCAGATTCCGTTTACAGCTTCTTTCCATATTTCACTTTTTTGCTCCAGTTTAATAGACAGAAATTTTCAAAACATCAATTTTTTGCAGGATAAGAAAATATCCACTTTTTCCCCACAAGCTCAACTTCTAATTGAAGACGACAATCAGCAGGAAAACTTAAGAAATAGGTCTGGAATGAAACCAAAGAGACCATGGGCTGTTTCTTTCTGCCACAGAAAGTCTGTGGGCAAGGAGGGGACTTATATACAGTGTATTTTCAATATATATTAGGTTATATGTGCATCACATCCTATCTGTTTTCCTCTAGGTTTTGTTCCTGAAGGTTTTCAATAGTGGCAGCATCCCAAAACAGCTATTGAAATAAATTAGTGTGCAAAATAGCTAGTATTAAAGAAACCAAAAAGCTGGACTTCCAAGCTGGCATGACTGCAAAGTGTCATGGTGTGAGAACAGACCGCTCAAGACAGGAGGAAGGGTCGGTAGGGTAGGCAGGGAAATAAGAGCTTGAGATTAACGAGGGTGCAGCGCTTCAGTGCCCAAGCCTGGCTAACAGCAGAAGATGCTGGCACACTGGCAAGGAGGAGGAGAGCAGTTACCATGGCTCAGCTTGTGGGAATGGCTGTAAAGGAAAGAAAAATGTTCCAAGATGTGGGGTTTGGCCAAGTGTTAGGGTAAAAGGCAAACTCTTTAGCTGAGTTATATTTAAAAAGAAAGGGGGCAGTGGGAAAAAATCCTTTCAGTTGGACATGGAGAGCTAGTTAGAAATAACAAGAGGAAGCTAAGAACGGTCCGTGCCAAGCATCACAGAGTAAAAAGGTTCCTGACTATGAAGTATATTCAGCTGAGAAATAAACTCCGAAGGGAAGTGGGAGAAGCCCCATCATTTGAAATACTGTAACAGGAGTAGACAAAGCACTCGAAAGTGCACTGCAGGGAACAGTCTTTTTTTGGCAGGGAGCGAGACTTGGATGACCTCATAGCTTCTTTCCATCTCTATTAGAATCACAGAATCCAAAGTCTTTCTCAGAGCAACAGCACAGCCGGCTTTGAAGGTTTGCCCAGTTTTGGCATCGTAATGTTGGTTAGTACCACTCTGCATGCTCCAGCCCCTGCAGATTCCCAAAGCAACAGTTAATAGCTCTGCTGACAAACTCTCTGATTAGTGCAAAATACTAGCAAGCTGTGGAATATTTTGGTGAGTTTTCATCACCGGACGGACCAGATCTAAAAAGGAGCATAAACAAAATTTGCAGTTTCATGTAAGATAGTTAGGCAAAAAGACATTGTTACTGTATTTTGATATCCCCTTTGCTGCACAGTGATTACAGTGCCCAGTTAGTTATAGCTTGCCAGTTTTCATTCTGAAGTCAAATTTCGGTCCTAGTTTTCTATAGTAAGTGTTTGATTTAAAGGAGATGAAATCTGTCCAATGTATTAAATTGTAACAAGAAAAAAAGTTTAGCACATACTGGTGGTGTAGCTGCATTCCCTATTAAATGCCAGTAGCCAGACTTTGAAACATAGGCAGCTTTCTCAACTGTACAGCTCCAGTTAGAGATTTTTTTAAGAAAAAGGTGAGTTCTTAGGAACCAGTTGAAAAAAATTCTAAAAATTATACTCTCCTATACTATACTATGTAAATGCTACAAATTCATTCCATATCATCATTGCTTATAGCTTTGTAACAGTGCAATGATTCTTAAACATCTTCTGCTTCTCCCTTCCAATGAGACATTTTGGTGGGAGAGAAACTCTGTGTCTGCTCTACATTGGGTCATTCATTTATGTTTTCCATCTCAGCTTGGCTGCAAACCATCAGAAGGTGCAAAAGTAGCTTTCACGTCCAAGGGCAGCATTTTTCTCCCATCCACTTGATTTTCAGGCTTTTTGCCCAGGCTGGCTCTACTGCCATGTTCTCCTCTGCCCTTCCCAGCACGACTCGAAGGCAGCAGAAAGCAGCAGGAAGGCTCTGTGCACACTTTGTAATTGTTTTCACTCCCAACAAAAAATGGCTGGAGCACTGCAGAGAAACAGGGCTTGCCCTTTCTAGACCTCTGCTGTCTGGGGGCACGTTATGATTATTTGTGAATTTGGAGAAGGTTTACTACCATTGTCGTGAGAAGGCTGTACGGAGCCGTGGTTCTTTGCCAGCATCACCTAGGTAATTCAGAGGCGTTGTTTTTCAAGGGTCTGATCTGCCCCGTGCTCTGCCTTTTTACCTTGCCTGCCAGACCAGCCTTGATAGTGATGCTGCTCACTCGAGAGGGAAAGCAAAGAAGTTTTCAATCGTGTCTGCTGTCTGTTTGTCAGTGGAACAATGGAAACCTCTTGGGGAAGAGTGGGAACAATTGAATTATTTTATGCTGAGGCACAGTAAAACTCATTTTCAAAATTATTGCCTAATGTCCATAATTTATTCACAGTACTAGTCCCAGCAGAGTTAATAAGACTATTACTCACTTAAAATTAAGTATGCACATAGGAGTCGGTAACATCAGGATCTAATGTTTTACTTCTATTTTTTTGAAATCTCTTTGTGGCAAAATATCTTTTATTATTTCAGAGTTGTTAGAGGTTTAACAGCATGTTCCCAAATGGATTGTGAGCTTAAGCAGAAACTTTTTAAAAAGGAGTCCAAGTTTCTGAGCACTAACAGGGCCCTCGCAGAAAACCTCCAGGAAATGCCATTTCTATGTTTAGTGCGCTGCCGTGATAACTCTGTAGGGATGTGAGGCGGAAAGCACAGAGTGGGAGAGGTTTAACAGAATTGGAAACTGAGAAATTGCACCTTCTGGATCGTCGTGTGCTAAAAAATCAGATGAGGTTAAAGGAAATAGGTGGAGAAGGGAACTAGAAGAATATGCTAGTGATAATAAGAACAAGGTGGGAAGCACAGATGCTGAAAGCGAAGAGGAAAGAGATGGTCAGATTTATGAATGTTGATTCATATCCAGTAGTCACTTCATTGACTATTGAATGTATAGCTTTATTATATGTGATTTCTGCTAGGCCTGGAGTTCAGCAACACTTCACTGAGGCATGTCTTAGTAACAGGAAGGGAGCAAAGGCCAGCAGTATCTCTGGGCAGCTGGACAGCTCTTACATACACTTTTCCTGCCCCAGAGGTTTTTTGCTACTGTTACCCAAATTGAATTCTTTTTAAACCAATCTTAAATTCGAATAAAGTACTTCCTGACCTTTGTTACAGCATCACTCTTAGCAGTGCTTATGGCTGACGTTTTTTAAATTGTCTCTTTTTTAAGATTTTCTCTATTTGACAAATGTTGGTAAAAAATAAGATAACTCTGTCTGTTGAAGGAGATACCAAGTGGTTGAGATGATGACTAGTTGTTCTAAGAACAGCTACCTGTCTGCAAATGCATATCTAAAGATTGGAGATCTCAGTTGTTTGGAAGAACTCAGTTAAAGGCATTTTCTATTTCTACACTAATACGGATTTTACAGAACAAAGATATATATAAAAAGGCAGAAATATAGGCATTATTAACAACTGTGTTTTTGCAATATTTGATTTTATTTCCATATGCACAGAGTTATTTTTAAAGCCTTTACTGCATTCTCCTAAATACCTATGATTTTGCTTGCCATTTGAACAGCAACGCAAGTGTGACTTATGTAGAGATACCCTTTATAGAGTAGCATTAATTTAGCCTTGCATGTACACCTTATAGTGAAGCTCCTGTGGCCTGGGTTTCTGCTGCCTCATATCTGTGTCCTGGTTGAACAGAAGGATGTTGCAGCTTCACTGCTTTTGCTGTGAATCCAGTGGTGGCCCTACTGCTCTTCAGCTGGTGGGAGGTTCAACAGAGCATGTTGTAGAAAACATGGGTGCATGTGCACACCTGTACACAACAGAGGCTTAAAAGAGCAATACAGTGTACAACAAGGACAGTATAACATTAAAGGTAACCCACAGAAGTGGTAATTAGTGCTTTGGGCTCTGGGAGTTTTGTGGCAGTTGAACAAACGTTGGAAGGTGGTTCCTGTTGTGCACCTTGCAGGAGAGCAGGTCAGGCTGCAGCTGCCTAACCGTACCTGCTCCAGGCAGTGCCTGGAGGGCACTTTACATCCTTTTCCTCTCAAAATGGCTTGGAAAAGCAGTCTGAAATTGCTGGGTGTTTGGGTTGTATCTCTTAGTGCCAGGAACTGTTCACACTGATGTGCAATGCCTCAGGGCTTAGCCCTGCCCCATCCATCGAGGTTGAGAGACTTCCCAGAACTGCAGATAAAACACTATTCACTATTCCTGCCTTGACCTTGACAGTCCCAGCTTTTATAGAAGACTTTTCAAGCAAAGAAATAGTGAAAAAAACAAAAAAAATCTTCTTCCATCTCCTTTATGTTCAGGGACTGAACTTGCCAAAGCTTTGTTCTTCTCCAAAGGGACCTCTAGCTGAGGTCTCTCTGTGTCTCATCCCTCCTTTCCCAAACTGAGCACTGTGGTAGTCTGTCTATAAAAAGACCTCAAAACAGTCCTAAAAAGATCTATCGTGACTGCTCCTAACAGACTTCAGTTTTATGATCAGTTTAACTGGATCCAGTTCTCCACCCATCTACTCCTAGCTATGTCTTCCTTTCTTCTGGTGTTTCAGCATTGGTTTTTAGGCACCTTGTCTTGTTTTTTTTTCTTTCTAATCACAGAGCTGAGGGGAGGAAAGAGGTAAGAACAGTTCTTTTGACAGAAGTCCAGATTTATCTTCGTTAAGTGGATCATGAAAAATGTTCAGGAGTGGGAAGTTTAATGTTTTCATGGACTGCTAGAACTTTTAAGTTATCTCACTTAGGATACCGGAACGCCTAGATGTTACCAAATTTTCTTCACCGTCTACTGGCTGACATCATCAGCTATTTTAGGACTTTAAAGTCTCTCATTCTAACCCGCTGAGTACTTTTCTAAGGTTAAATGAGGAATTTCCTTCCAGACCATCATACTGCTGAAGGAGAGCTGCCATTTCTGTTCCTTTAGTGGGAAAATAAGTTATCTAAGAAAGGGAGAGGACCAGAAAGCCACACTCAGAGAAAGGGCCTGACTTCAGCAGTAATAACGTTTTTCATTAAATAATTTTTTTTATATTAAAATGTTTATCAACCACCATCCATTGAAAATAATTCAAAGATTGCAAATGCAGATTTGAAGCTGAGACCAGGTTATGAGTCATTTCAATATGACTTTGATTTTAACTGTTAGCTACTCATGGAATGTGGTTGCTCACTCAGCTCACATGCTTTTGTGTCTGTGCCCTGGCATTTCTGATGTTCTTGTGAGAAATAAATATTTTAGATCTCTCTTGTTGCAAATAAATTTGTGCATAGAATTCCATTTACAGAAGTCTATCAAAAACAAATAAAAGGCGCCAACTACATTTGAGGAATTTAATATTTAAGAAAATGTTCACACACATCTTTTTTTCATTATTTTCCCATCCGTAAGTCTTGACTAAGATTAAATATTGGGCCCAATTATGTTCTACAGGATATAAGCTTCAACTGTTCCAAAAATAACATTAATCTCTGAGACCATTAACCATTCCTTTTAGAAATAAATGTTAATGAAAAGCAAATAAATGCAACCATGTATTATGCATGTTATTTTTACATGTATTTTACAGAGTTCGTTTAGTCGAAAGAGGATCTCCACATAGTTTGCCCCTCATGGAGTCAGGAAAAGTAAGTACTGAAAGAAGATTTAAATGTACCTTTTATGGTAAATATTTTCAGTAAATTTCCATTTCTGTTCATTTTACGTGAGTGTGGTGTTGAGGAAAGCTTTATCAGCTGTGCAGACTGAAGGCCTTTCTTTACTGTTGAGGTTACAGCACAATGGTGGTAACTGATGCGTTACTGCTCTCTCAGAAGCTGTACCTCCCTCTTTTATGCAAAAAGAAGGTAGTTCATCCTCCACATCTCACTCTTGAAACAGCCAACAAATGTGCCACTAGTGAAGGCAGTTTTATCGATGTAGACCCACCTCCACTGAGAACTGGTCTGAGATTACCAACGCTGTACTCATAGGCTGCTGATACGTGCAGAGGGACTGTCCCTAGTGGGTGGCATCGCTGTGGGGACAGAGGACACAGGGCTGGCACACAGAGATAGGGGTGCTGCTTTCAGCTCTGTCCCTGCTGCAGTGTCTGGCCATGCGCCAGTGACCAAGGTCTACTGCTGAGCGTGCTCTGCCTTTGGGAGAAAGGAGAGGTGCCATGGCTGCTGCACTGAGCCACCGACGCAATCCCTGCTCACTGACTGCCCTTGACGCTGTGGATGCTCATCTAAAGCTTTCTAACCATAGCTTTGCAAACACTCATGGTCAGAGGATGCTCCCTTTTCTATTGTAGGGTTTAACATCTGCCCACCTCTGTAGTGGTTGAATGTCCATTACATGAAGTAACTGCATGGTGCCTCTGGCTTTCTTTTTGTTTCAGGCCAAAGTCTCATGTGGCTAGTGTTTTTTTTTTCTATTCTAGTATATACTCTCAGAGAGACTTGGGCCATTTATTAGGATTTTTGTATTGTAGGTGAACATTTGATTTCTGAGGAGTTTTTAATAATGGAACAGCTTTCACAAAGAGAAGAGGGTTTGTAGCATTTCCCAGATATCTCAGAATTTATTACATCTATGGACTATTTTAATTTTTTATGTTGTAAGTCTACTTTAACTTTTTAAGGATTTCTTCTAGTTTCTAATGAAGGTTTTTTGGGGACGAAGAGTCAGCATATGATTGCATAAGCCGGTATCTGCTTTCTTACTGCCTCGTGTTTGCTTTCAATAGATCCTCCCAGGAGTACGTATCATTATTGCTAATCCAGAAACAAAGGGACCCTTAGGAGATTCTCATCTTGGTGAGGTGAGTCATGAAAACTTACCCTTTGTATGCTCTGAACTAAATTAGAGAGATAAAGCTATCATCATGTATGCCAATGGTTTCCTATAATACGTCTTATCAAATGCCCGGTTAAGAAAATTGTGAATTCTACACATCTTTATAGTATATAGTGTGTAGCATATTTGCATCATTATTAAAATTGTTATTTACTTGATTGTTACATACTTGATAACTACTAATAATATCTCAAGTTTGTTAAAAATTTGAAAAAAATCTGCATTTTCTAACTGTATTTTCTACTTGGTGCTTCACTAATTCTGATGGAAACTTGCATGAAAAAATAAGTTTATTGATTAGTCTAATTTCAGCTAGATGGTTTTCTAGTGCTATTCTCTTTATAATCATTGTGCTTCAATGCACTGAAGTACTCATTAGCTGAGTTGAGCAAGGCTATATGTTTTTCCAATTTATTTTGTGTTCCTAGAGAGAGAAAAAAAAGTTATTTTCAATGAGCAATTAAAGATCTAATTAGCAAAATGAAGAATTTGCTTAGTCATAATTAAAACTGCAGTCTAATTTGTGAGATTCATCTGTAAGATTTCATTACTATGAAATCGTGAAAATTTCCACGATGCCTTGAGTTAGATGAAATGGATCCTTCTCCATAGGTGAAGGTCCCTGGTCTCACCCTTTAAAATAATCTCTCTGTCTGGTGTTCATGGAGGATGCCCTGCTGGAGTAAATACACTGAACCAGGAGGGGGGGACTACGGAAAGAGCATTGGTCTATAGGCTCTTCTGAAAATTGCCATAACCAAGCAGACCTCAGAGCTAGCTGAGTCATTCAAGGAGGCTGTGCAGATCTTTGGCTAACCTGGGGCCAGAGGGCTGCAAGGCAGGTGTCCCCACAGCCATGAGTCCAGCGTCCCCCTCCCCCCGGCACGGCTCAGATCCACACTCTGAGTTCAGCAAGGTTAGATTGGGGTCTCTGTGCTTCACACTGGGTCAGTTACGGGTTCAGAAACAGTGTTAAAAGGCATTATAGTAGTATCTAGCTATGACTAAAAATATTTGCATCAAGAATTTTCAATAATGCTTCATTGTGGAAAGCTACTTTAATTAATACCAGTATAATTGCTTTTAATTTAGATATGGGTTCACAGCACTCACAATGCCAGTGGGTATTTTACCATCTATGGAGATGAATCTTTGCAATCAGATCATTTTAATTCAAGACTCAGCTTTGGAGACACACAGACTATTTGGGCTCGAACTGGCTATCTGGGGTTCCTGAGAAGAACAGAACTCACAGATGCAAACGGAGGTAAGGTTTCTCATCATGTCGGTCTGTGCACATAATCTGGATTATTTTGAGGCTGATACCATGTCTCTTGGCCTGCACTACCCGATGTGTTCAATCTGTGAAACCTGTAGAACTGCAAAAAAGCCTTAGCTAAAATAATCAGAAAATAAAACAGAGGGACAAGATTTCCCTGCTGAAATGGTTGCTTTTCCTTTGCTGTACCTCAGGTGCTATAAATCCCCTCCACCAGTGACTTTTTGGCACTGCTAATGTGCCAAGTGCTTCAGCTTGAAAAATATGAAATGCAGCTTAAAATGCCATCATTTGCTCTCGCAGTTGTATCCACAGGAATTCATTCATGCAGATAGAAAAAGCCTTGTTGTGAGTCCGAGCCCTGTCCCTCCTGTGATGACTACCTTCTTTGATAATTCCTCTGTTATAAACTTATTTACAGAAGCTGTCCGTTTCTCAGATTTCCCTGTCTTTAAACCTGCGGGGATGGTTACTGAAATGTAATACAAGCAGTAGCCTGCAGGAGAAGCTACGGGGTGTTTGGGGTTCTGTTGGGCAGGTACAGGATTTCATTACTTGTTTTTATGACATTCCTTATCTCGTGTACACATGTAAGCAAACCAGTGCTGCCAGGCACACAAAGCCTCTGCTTGGGAGAACGTTTCTTTCCTGTGATTTTTGCAGAGCACAGTGCCACGAGTGGCGGCTGGCTGAGGTGGCAGTCGAGGCTGTTGGCAAAGTATGGTTTCTAGCAATGCTGCGAGCACCTCCAGGAGTGATCCCAGGGCCCCGGTGTCAGTGCAATTAGAATAGCCGCTCTTCAGCCAAAGAGTGAATTCGTCAAATCCGAAAGCATTTTAGTAATCAGTGTGGATTAGGACTGCTGCCCATGTCCTTATGTTAGCATCTTCCTGAAGAGATTTACTTTCAGTTGCGCAGGCTTTTTTCATTTTATAATGATAGCCCAGCCTTGAGAAAATTCAGGATTCACTGAGGATATTGCAACTTAAGCATCCAGATGGCTTAAATCTGCTCCTGGCAAAGAGTTGCTAAGTCTCCGTTCTCCTCCCACTTTTAGCTCTCAGTGCAGAAAGTTCTCTGGCCTTTATTACTGGTAGAGGCTATATTGCCATTACATTACCACCATGCAACTATCTAAATAATGTAAAAAGAGCCAGTTATCTGCTTTTAAGTCTGTTAGCAAATATTATTTCTTTATGGATAACATGCAGTTGTTTATTATCAGCCTAATATCTTTTTAAAAGTGTCATTTCAGCCTCGTTATTTCTTCAGTCAATAAAAATGTGTACTATAAGAGCATTACACTCCAGAGCTTGCCATTGGTCTGAATGAGCAATCTGCTATCTGGCACATAGCACATATTTTTAGTTTATTGATAAACACCTTTGTAATAGACCTTAAGCATCAGTACTGACCGTCTCAAAGCTACTGGAAGAACATCATCCATACTGTTAGGGTCAAATCCATCCTTTCTCCTTCAAAAGAAAGAGAGAGAAACAAGGAGCCTATTGTCTATTTAGGGCGCCTTAAAAAAGAATGAGTCTGTTCTGCATCAACTTGAGAGAAAAACAGGAATTTATGCCACTGTCTTTGGATAAAGACGTCTATCTTTCTCGTCTTCAAATGGGAATAGTGTTTCTGCCTTCCTTTCTTCTGCTTTCTGCTCTGCATTGCACTTCAGTAATGGAAAATTCTCATTAGTTCGGAAATCACTTTGGGGTTTCAGAAATTCGAGGATAACTTATAAATGTTACACTTACTTTACTTATTTATTAATGTGAACATTTTTGTAATTTAATGCACTGGAGAATAGAATCAGTAATATTTTTTTTTCCTTACAACCAGAACGCCATGATGCACTTTATGTTGTGGGTGCATTAGATGAAGCCATGGAGTTACGAGGGATGAGATACCATCCAATCGATATTGAAACCTCTGTAATTAGAGCACACAAGAGCATCACAGAATGGTAAGGATTGTATAACACCAGGGCCCTTATATAAAGCTGAAATATCTATAATGTCTGGGTTTTTTCCTTGGATATTGCAATTGATCCAGGAAATGGCCTGTCAGGATGGTCACAGGATTTATAACCCAGCTGTAAATATGTCCTTAGGATGAAACCTTTCACAAACAGATTTAATCAGAAAGGACTGTTTTCTGCTAAGGACATTCAGTATGTTTCTTTTTTTGTGTGGTTTTAAGTACAAGTGAAGGATTAAACTTTTAATTTGAGAGAGCCAAGCAGCTCTTAGGTAGGTCAGTAGCTGTTTCTTGGAGTTCGAGATTTATATTCTAACCAGGAAAAGCAAACTGGTATGAGTTCAAGCTTTAGGAGTGTTTTTATTAGAAGGAGTAAGCAAGCAAACATTTCGAATAAATGAGCACACTAATAAACTTTATTAGTGAACACACTGTTACTTTTGAATTGGTTATTAATAAATCAAGCAGTGATCAAATCAAGGTCACAATGGAAATTGAAGCAGTAAATCAATGAGTTAATAATGATGTTGTCTTAATCAATGTATCACATCATCAAATGCACACAGCAGGTAATCATTTCTTGAGGCCGACATGAGAACAAATTGCTTTTCATTATTCTTGCATCAGAAGACTGAGTCAGGTAGTTGTTTTGTTTTGATATAACCTCAGCTCAGCTCTTCTCCTTTCAACCAAAACGAACCTTTCGCAACAGCCAGAGCAATTTAGCAAGCATAAGACATGATTCTCCATTTTTCTTTTCAATCCTGGCTGTAAAGGTGTGGCCTGGAGCAGTAAACTTAATAATGAAGCACAGTGACTGGACTGGTTTCTTTAGTCAAAACAACTTGCTTTTTTCTTAAATATCTATTAAAATTAAGGCAGTTAATTGCTTGGCTGACTGTAACTGAGGTTTTGCCTTATTGCCTCCTCCCTAGAGCATCATCACTGCTGGTATGCTCTTGTGCCAGCTAGCCATTACACAGGGTGGTGGATTCTGTGTCCTCATATAGACCACTGTGAACACTTTAAGGATGCTGTGATCAAGCTATTCAGGGACAGCTCTATTATAAGATGCCACAGATTCATAAATCGATGTGTTCAGCAGTACCTGTTTGTCAGAGATTTGTGTGTCCTCAAAGTGTGAGCTCATGGGCAGTGAACGAAGTAGCCATATCACACTGCATCATGGGGTTCAGTGGCCAAAAATGCTTAAATTATGTTCCTGTTTTTCAAGACCACTGAGAGCACTTTGAGGATCCTTTTCCTTCCATTATCACGGAAATCCTGAGTGGGATAGTGGCAACTAAAAAAGGGTTGAGGTAAGCTGGGAGGACCAAAGAAAAAGGCCACTGAATTTCTGCAAGAAGGTAGAAGTACATGCAAATAATTCTCAGTGCCTTAACTCTTCCCAGTAGTTGGATGATAATGTACAAGGCATGTGAGCGAGATTTCAGAAAACACGTACTATTACTACCCTTTGCCCAAAGGCCAAAATTGAAAGCCTTCAGGGTTGTTTTTTTCCTCAAAGAAGAGATTGCTGATGAGTTAGATGATTCTCTGATGTGGTCCCTGCAGAAAATGGACACACAGTAGTTCAGAGCAACAACACCAGGTTTGCTCACAGTTCCCAACCTCTTCCTAAACAGTGCTCTGCCTAGTAGGTATCTCAAGCCACCATCATGGACTTTTCATTCATAGTCCTAGTCCTGATTGTCCTTGACTTTTCTCACTTAACTTCTCTTTCAGCTTCTCTTACAGATCCTCCTCTTGTCTTTGTGAAACACCCCTTGACAAAATAATAGCCAGTTAAATCCTTCTTTTTATATATACTTTGTATATGCCTTTCTTTGGACAGGGGCATGAGCCTCTGTTCTTGTTGGAGGCCACTGTTGTTTCGGTTACAATGACCCATTAAGGATTTAACTGCATTGATACCTATTGCAAACAAAAGGTACTGGGTATGTCCAGTCGATAGATAGTAAAAATAGCCTCAGCTTCCAAGAAACACATGCTCATTTTGTAACATTTAACACTATTGAGGAAAGTGGTGTCTGGTTGACTGACATGTGATCCTGCTGTGCAACTTCTGTCATTGAGGATCAGATCTAAAAGGTCATTTAAAATTATTCTTGTCTCTTAAGAAATTTTAGCACAAAATCAACAACCTCTGACTCTGGACCTCCTGTGTCTCAGTACGTAACAAGCAAAAGGGTGGCACAGTCTGTTTTTATTGTGATGTATAACTACACCAGGCATTTTGGAAAGTGTTTTTAATACTGCAAAATATCTTGAGAAATAATGTATGTGTATGTCTTTTAATTAAAGCACATTGTTGACTCATTTAAACTTCAAACCCTTGAAAGAGGAACAGAACATAGCTTCCTGGAATTTGCTAAGAAGTGGTTTTCTCTCTGCATAATGACAAATAGGTAAAGCTACACAAGACATTTGGAGATGAAAACCATTGTGGGCCTCTCTCTCTGGAGGTGTTTCAACAACTTCCTTGCTTTACCTGAAGCGTTTGGTGGGATGGAAGCAGCAGGAGGGGCCATTCCCAGCTCAGTGCATTGGCTGTGTTGCATCTATTGAGTGTGACCCCATAATTTCTCGCAAAGTGCAGCCTTCCTGGGTCCCTAGTTTTTTGTTGTAGGGGGTTTTTTTTAATTCATCAGGGCTAGAAAGTTAATGTATTCATAAGTGATACATGCCGGCCAATATATCTTCATCTCAACCGGTGAGAAGATAAAGGGCAATATTTCCTTTTACTTACAGTGGTCACCAGTGAGTTAGAATCATGACATATGAAACGAGTTTTAAATTAAATTGAAACCCAAGAGGGAGTGTCAATGGCTCTAGGACTTAATAGAAGCTTCATGAAGGTTTTGGGAATCCATCTTCTGAACTCAGACAAACTAAATTCTCCTAAGCCATGTTTTAGGGACCTGCTCCTGAATCTTGCCATTAATTGCTTTCCCAAGTAACAAGCTAACAGTAGGTTTAAGGCATGGTTTCAAGTGCTAACATATTTTAATAAAACCTCCCCAGGCTTTTTTGTTAAAATATATATAATTTAATTTAGATGTTTGTACAGCAATCCATAAAAATTCTAGGACCTCTCTGGGAGATAGTCACCTATGCAGATTGATACTTCACTTTGTTAATATTCAGCATCAATCAAAACTTACTAGAATGTCTGTGAAAACATAATTACAAATTAAAATTCATTTCATAGCAGTACTAAGTCAAAAGGAGCCTACACAGCCTTGCTTTGGCTGCCCATTAGTTTTCCAGATCAATAAGCACATAAGCATTCAATCAAATAGTACTTTGGCAGGATCTGAAAATGAAATTTTTTTTAATAGTAAGTATTTTTCTCCTAAAACCTGTTCTGTTAAGCATCAACATAGAGCACATTTTCATAGCTAACTTTTGGGCAAAGTAAGATATGTTTCCAAAGTACAGGGATTTTCAGAATTGTCTTAGTAGACTAAAACAGTACACTTCTGTCTCCATCAAGCATTGACCTTAGGGTAAGAAGCTCCTTTGGAAGTTGGCTTATATACATAATATGTTCTAACTTTCAGATGCTTATGCTCGAGACAGTTCTGGGAAATTATCCCCTGATTTTATAAGGTAAAGGAGGGTAAAGTACAGGGCTTGATGTATGAGTTACATGTGTAGAATATTATTATTTATGCTATGGAATAAGTTAGAGGAAGAAATAACCATTGTCTGTGTCTTAAACACCTGCCGGGAAGAATGAGATTGCTCTTTGTGGAGCCTCAGTCCTGCTGACCTCCTGTGAGACTGCAGAGGCTTTGGAGACATTTGAGATGTGGGGAGGAGGATGTAGGGAAGCGTACATCAGACTTTCATACCCTCCCAGCCTCCATCTTTGGAAGGATAAATGCATTATCCTTAGCCAGAAAAGATGCTCAGTAGCAGAAACCAAAATTTACCTGCTTCATCTCAAGGGCTTAACCAAAATTTTGGGGTCTTAAAAAGTTCTTTTAGTAAAGAGGAGATACTGGTGATAATGGTGTTCCCTTGAGCATCTCACCTGTTAATAAGGAATGTAAAAACTCCTGTCCCATTAAACCCAATGGAAATAAAACACAGATAAGATGAAACAGATGGAGATACTGCTTATTTCTGTATAAACCAGTTGGTCCAGAAGAATCGCAGCTCTTTTGTGCTGAGCTCTGACCTGCCTGGACAGCAGCCAGCCCAGTCCAGAAGGCACGTAGCCATGTTAGCCTAGCACCGTGCAAGTGAGGAAGGCCCCTCCCCAGCCACCCAGGGACCTCTGTGCAGCCTGCAGTGTGCCATGTAAATGTTCCCAGGGCTCCGCACCCCTTTGCTAGGCAGAGTTTATCCCAAAGATCTTTCAGCTTGGACTATGTTCCTGCTGTTTCTTTTGGTGCCTCCTCTCTTAACCTCCTTTGCTCTTCTGGGTTGCTCTTCAAAAAACCCCAGAGAAGACACCTCCACCCACACACTGCTCATGCATGCCTTCATGAACAGAGCAGTGCTGGCTTCAGAGGGAACCACACGTTGTCTTAACTACCTCCTTACATGAGGGGCAAGGATTAGACTCGAGTTTCTGTAAAGTTTAGCCCAATTCTTACTGGTGCAGCAATATTTAAAGTGAGAGCTAGTGGGGCTGTTCTTCTGCCCCTGCCTGCAGACATGTTCTCTCTTGCTACTTATGCTTTGTGGTGAGCATACAGAAGGAGCCCTAGGAATTGAAACAAAAGGTAACCAAGGTGGAATGAATAGGGTAAAAAATGAAATGGGTAAGAAAACTCCACCACTAATACTATTTTTTCTTTCGTTCCAGTGCGGTTTTTACCTGGACAAATTTATTGGTCGTTGTAGTTGAGCTGGATGGATCGGAGCAAGAAGCTTTGGACCTGGTTCCTTTGGTCACCAACGTGGTCCTGGAGGAACACTATCTGATTGTAGGGGTGGTGGTGGTTGTGGACATTGGTGTAATTCCTATCAACTCCCGTGGAGAGAAACAACGTATGCACCTACGAGATGGATTTTTGGCAGACCAGCTAGATCCCATCTATGTGGCCTACAACATGTAGTCTTGTACCTTAAAGCTTCCATGGACTTTACTATAGATGTATAAAATTTTTTGGTGTCCACTAAAAAAGTGTGCAGATAAGATGCTGACACTCATCAGAATGGAACTGTTTCTATTACGACTTTTCAAAGCAGTCACGATTGGCAGGAAATAAAATGTGAAATGTTTTCTTTTACCACTAAATTTTAGAAAAGAAGGACTATGGGGTAAGGCCCTTCAGTGTGTTGGAAAAGCCCATTTTAAACTTTTTTTTTTGCTTATTGGACAATACTGCTTTTTGAGTAAATGTGGCTTTGTATTTTACATTAAGTAAGCTGAAGTAGATTTTTTTTTATTCTGCCCTCCAAATGGATTCTTTTAAAACAATTTGCATACTAATACAAATAATTGTTTTCTTCATTTGTTTTAATATGTCATAAAAAGCTGATGAATACAGATCCGTTACTAACTTAAGCCATTTTAGATCCCACATCTTAGGAAACTATGTAGTGGTACGAGGAGAATACCCAAAGTAGCACCTTTCAATTAGAATCTTGCAGCTTTCTTTCGGAGATGCTGAAAGCCCAAAGGCCAAAAAGCCTTTGCTGTTAGCATTAGAATGGAAGAAATTTATAAATAAGGTGTATTTCGGCAATGAACTTGCAAATATCTTTGTACTAAACTAAAAAGATAAAATAAGTTAACTACTTCTTCTGTAATTATGTACAAAACGTTTAATTTATTTTGATCTCTTTAGAAGTATAAAAGAGAAAAAACATTCAAGAATATTAAACTCTTGAAATGTTTGCTAATATAAAAACAAAGTGTTGTATTATCTTGAGTGGATAGTATCACATCAAATATATATATATGAAATATAAATTCACTAATGACAAAAGATTTTAAAGTTTAAAATGCAGTACTTGTCACTTGCATGGTGTCTCCCACTGTAGATAATCAAATGTTACTCACAAATTTTTTGAAAAAAAAAAAGCAATCCTGGATTGCTAAGTATCCCTGTCGAAAAGAATCCTCTAGATACCAGCAAGTGGAATTATTGCTGCCTTTAAGGCAGTGAATGAATTTAAGACTAAAAATGCACTACAATAATTTTCTTTTCTTTGCCATGGAGGCAACAATAAATATTCGTGCTGGCATGTGCATACACTTGTTAGACTTAGAAAAGGCAGGTTGAGGAATAGCACTGTTGTCTAGCTGCAGAACTTTGTTGCACAATTTTTTTCATTGTTTTAGTTGGTGTTTTTATTGCTATAAGGAAAAGTTTTGGGGTTATTTGCACAGTTATCAATTTGCCTCTCAGCTAGGACACGTAGCTCGGTGGCCAATGCATCCAGTTTACATTTACAGGAAACGATTGTTTCGATGGTCTTTAATTTATTCCTTAACAGAGAGGAGCGTACAGTCACTACAACCGATTTGGCACGAATCGTGCATCTGCTAACTAGTCCCTAAACGCATTAAAACATCAGAGGAACCGATCTGCCTGTTTAAAGAACGGAGGAGTCCCGCGGTCTCCGATCTGAGGCCATCACGGGAGAAGAGTAGGAAAACATGCATCACAGCTGCCTTCATTTTACTACCTTTGGATAAAAGAGAGGTTTGATTCCCCAATTCTGTTGTCTTCCCTGCGCCCCGTGCCCCTTTTTTTAAAATCTTCCCCTTCCTTCATGTGGTTGTAACTGAATTGACCTGTTTGTGATCAAGAGTGGGATTTACCAGCTGCAGTCCAAGAATGCTTTTCTTATTGTCCCAAATGACGTTCATGTGCTGGCTCTCATTACCGGATATGCATGACTAAGATTGTTGCAGGGCAAATGTAATCATGTTTATATCACGTATAAGGGAGTCTCAATGCTGGGTGTTTAAAATCTTTTTAAAGGGTAGGGAGGTTTTAGTCTGCATGTACAGTACAGAGCATCTTGCCATGTCAGATGCGTTTTCTTTCAGACCATCCTTTCCGCCTTCACTGTCCTGTGAATAGCCCTATTCATGCTCTGCAGACCAATCCTATATTTTGTCAAATTCATTTTCTGCTCCCGAAAACGAATAAAATCTGTTCTTAATGGCAAGTTGTTGTAAGGTTTCAGACAAGATGTTGATTGATTACAAACATAATTGCAGTGTGTGAACTAACTTGTGAAGTCCTGCTATCGTTGATCTCAGTACTGCAAAACAAATCTCACTGTCGTTCAAAGCATCACTTTAACCTTCACGAAGTCAACTTTGCATTTGTAGAGAATAAAAGAACTGCAATGCAGTTGTGAAACGCAGTTAGTAACAGCTCTCTTCTGCAACCTGTCATCCGTGGTTGTTAAATCCTGAGTTAAGAGAAATGATAAACTGAGTTTCTGGTTTTGTTGTGCAAGCAAAAGGAAGGAAACATTTAAGCACCATCAGACTGAGCAATAAAGAAGGATTGTTCTGTATTAGAAATTGTACTGTAGATAAACCATTCATGAGAATGTATAAAATGTTTGTCTTGTGACCTTGTGCTTTTGGAGTCAGACAAAACCATGTAATCAACTTGATGCACATGCACAAAAAAAGAGGGTACACAATGAACATTTAAACACAAAACTAATCAAACAGGAGCAGATTCCTCATGGTGCTTGTTTATTATATATATTTAATCCTGCTTGACACTTTACCCAAGGGAAGACTGTCCCTTTTATCAGTTGAATGTTAGCAGCGTTATTTCATAGAGTGTGGTGACTGGTTAGAGAAATTCATGTAACTCAGCCAATCACAGTTTCAAACAAAATTTTTATGTGCAAAGGACAGCAACCTTCTTGTATGTTAAACCACCAGTACGCTTTGTACATCTGTGATAACGCCTGTTTTATATTCAAATGAACAAATAAAAGCTTTTATTTTTGTTGCTCTGAAAATATCGGTTTCTTAATTAGTCATCTAAAATGGAGCTTTGGAGAGCTGCAGACGCTCAGTGGAGGAACATGGAGAGCTATACTGTAATTTTATTTTGTTTACCTCTCTTGTTGCATAATTTATTAGTACAAATCATTATACTTTTAACAATGTTTAAATACTGGTGTGGGCATTTATTGCTGAAAGACTTTCATATGGCAACAAATGTTTTTTGTGAAATGTTTTTTTAATTCTTTTTAATATATTCAAATATACTGTTCACATTTTTGCTGAAAGTGTAAAGATTATTGTAAGCTTGGTAACATTTTGTGAGAAGCAATAACAAGCATTAGTACTGTAAAACTCCTCAAATTTGTCACTTATCACTTTTGTTGCAAGGTCTTGCTACCGGCATATTGCTAATCAGTCGCTTAAGTTATTGATCCCGGTGTTACATCTCTGCTGGAGCTTTCTGCCGGTGGAAATACATGGGTAACTGCTTGGTCACACGCATGGGGCTAGAACCTCCGTATCAATTCAGAAACCGTGGACGACCAGATAAAGCCCCTAGGAAATGTGATCTGCCTGTTTCCACTGGCCTTTTCCAAAAATACCTTGTTTGCAGAGCCGGCTCCCAGCTGCTGAGTAGCAGCGTCCCCAGAGAAGAGGTTGGGCCCTAGCTCTGATTTTCCAAATGTGATTTCAAAGGGTGAAAATCTGAGTCCTCGTTTCTTTGGTAGCCCATCTGAGAAGTTCAAGGTACAAAATCCTGTCTCCAATGGCTCAAATTGCAGGTCACTCATCACGAGGCGGGTGCAGGTTAGAGGACCCACAATTTTCCAGAGCAGAGAGTGCAACCCGAAAATTGTGGGAGGGAGAGGGCAAGTTAGGGGTGGCAGAAGGAGGAGGATGACAGAACAGCAAGTAGTTCCTGATTCAATTTTACAAATCATTTTATAAAAAAGAAATTATAAAAAAAGAAAGGGTTTTGATGTTTTGTGCTAATGATGAGGAGGATTTTTAAAAGGCCAAAAATCTTTCAAGTACGCATTTTAAAAATCATTTTGGCAAATGGTGGCTATAGTGCTGAAAAGCTGGTGGGGAATCTCAACCAAAAAAAAATAGTAGTAGGGTTAGAAGAATAATTTCATGCACAATAAGAAGAGTATAATTTATTTATTATCAGGTTGATGCTAACAAGGTAGGAACTGGAAAAAAGCTTCATAAAAGACCTTGCAGCTTTTTTGTGTGTTTTTCAACACAAAAATTTGCTTTATGCAGCACTATCATGTAAGTTGGGGAGGGAGGGACATGCAGAGAGCTCAACAAAAAATTCCACCGGTCACCTCATGAACGAAATCGCAGGAGAGCTGGGTTTGGGGGAGCTTCTGACTTTCTCCAACAGAGCTTTTTGCAGTCAGCCTGAGTGGTTGCAGACCCCTCTCTGCAGCCTTGGGGATACAAATCCCTGCTGTGGCTTCTGCGCGGGGCATGCAGGTGGTTTTGGGGGCCTGGGCTGGGTGCCGGCGTGGGCCGTGGCTGCCTGGGCAGTGCGGGCAGAGGTGAAGCCCAGAAAGATCATCCCAGTGGGGATGGACCCCGCTGTCCCCAGGGTAAGAGCAAACCCTGATTTTGAATTTGTTTCTTTCTTTCTTTCTTTGTTTTAATAGAAGAACTTTTTGCTTAAAACTGGCTGAGATTTGAAGAGGGAAAAAAAAATATAACCAAGATTCTACATTCTGAAAGTAGAAATGAATCATTTTATTTGGGGATAGAACTTAAAAGTTCAACCTGAGCTATTTTTTGGTATCTGGAATGCTTCACTTGGCAGCCCACCTTCTGAAAAGCTCTCACTCACCTTACCATGATTTAGATAAACAGGCTTTCCTTTCCAGGGTTTTTCTGTTCTCTTTTGAGGGTTATCACCTTAAAGCTGGTCCAAAAATCCTCTCAAGGTTTGCCTCATTTGTGCTATACCTCCCTGAGGTCAACATCTTTGAAACAGTGGCTCTCCCTTCCTTACCCAGCAAACCAGCATCAGCCCATTTCTATATATTTTTGGCATGCATCCTGAGGCGGGAAAACGCATAGCACTTAAGATCAGCCATAGATTGATGACCCTGAGCAGGTCATACTGCATCACACCAGTCAAAATCAGTACCAGGAGCACTCCTGTAGTTCTTCCTGGTCTTCATGGACAAGATTTCTTCAATGCCAAAGCCCAATTGTCTTCTGTATGATCCACCCAGGGGAAAAAAAAACCGAAGTCTTTGCCCCAGGGATCCCACAATGCAACTAATAATAATTTTAAAAATTATTGCAAAATTTTATACATGTATGGCCAGTTAACGGGCTGATCCTAGAGGTACCAAGTTGATCGTGCTTTAATGTCGTGCTTTGGTAGATTAACGATGATAGGTTTCACGCAAAGGAGCGTCCTGTGGAGGGGCCTGAAGGAGGGGACGAAGCCGGTGGAAGCACCACGACAGGGAAGGGCTTCCAAATGTGAGCGGCAGCATGTGGGAAAGGTTTGGAGCTGCCGAGGAGAGGCACTGAGAGAAGAGTGGTACTGAGCCATCACTGCTGAAGAGGACACCAGTGGAGGAAGCCATAAATGAAGGGCAGGTTTAGGAAGAGCATTTTGTGTAGAAGGGAGGTAAGGCCAGAAAAAGAGAAGGTTGTGCATGTGGAGGTAAGGGTCAAGCAATTGAGATTATCTAACCCAGTGGTATCAGGCACCTAATTTTAGGGGCCTGCATTTTAATTTTCTCACCTAGGTGAGCCCATTTCAAATCAGGGAGCTCCAGCTGCTGGGACACACAGCCTGCTGCTCTTAGCCCCACGTTCAGTCTGGAGGCTCGGATGAAATACCTGCCACCCGCTGAACTCAGCCAAGGGGCTTTGTGGTAAGACCCAAGAGAGGAAATGTATGGAGGTAGGAGGACAGACATGGTGCAAGACACGGACAGAGGTTATCCCAACCCGAAAGGTTCAGGAAACTTAAAAAAAAACAAGTCTGTGTTAGGGAAAAGGCAGGACTGAAGCAGGGAAGTGCTGAGAGAAGATGAGGGTAAGAAAAGCAGCTGCATGCCAGAAGAAAATAATGTTTCCATGAAGCAAGTTGGGGAGGGGAGTATGGCATGGCCAGTATTCACTGAGCAGAGGAAGATGAGAATTTGAGCCAACAACTGCCCAAAGGAAAGTAGTGGCTGAGGAGGTACAAAGGAATTAAACTTTCCATTGCAGACTCACGTGCTCATTAACATTTCTTGGATGCCTCTCACAAACATTTGGTTTCGGATACTTCCCTAAAATCCACAGGAGGATTTTTTTTGCGTGCCCCCTTCCCTCCCCACCGCACGTAGCTGCGCGGGGGGCGAGGATACCCACCGGTGTGCCTTCGCAGGGTCTCAGAACCGCGCATCCCTGCGTGGCCGTGCTGTGGCCGCGGGGGCTCGGCCCAGGCTGGCTGCCTGCGCAGGCGCAGTGACGGAGGCGCACGGCCCGAGGATGCCCCGGTGTTGCATGGCCAGGCACTGGGCATCCACAGTCGTGGAAACCCACAGCCCACCCTGCCAGTCCAGGGTGTAGGGCCAGCACAAACTGAATGGGAGTGTTTAAGTTCTTCCCTTCCCTCCTCTTGCAGCTCCCTGGTTAGTAAAGAGAAAGAAAAAAGCAAATGAAATGTGGTCTCAGCTATAATTATTTTTTTGTTCAAAGGATGTAAGTTTTTTTTCATCTCAGGGCAAAGCCTTTTAACAGAACAAGAGGCTTTTAACTTGCTGTTTTAAGCCATAATAAAATGACTATTAGAGATCACTCAATTTTCAAAATTTTCTAACAAAACCCAGATTTTCTTAAATGAAATCTTTTGCTAAAATGCTCCCATTTCCAGTGGATCACGTAACAGGGCTGTAGCCTCACTGCAAAACAGTGCAACTGCAGTTTTGCTGTGCGTGCAGGCACGGGCACTTGCATTGCCTTTACTTACAACCAACAGCACAATAAAGCCAGCGCAGCTGCGGGAGAGAGACAAAGTCAGGATGCGATTTGTCAGTCCGAGACGTGACAAAGTATAAGTGTTGGAGAAAGGAACCAGAAATGCAGGTTACAATTGGTCTCGTTGGCAGTTTGACTTAATTTTAGGTAAAATATATTTGTTCTATTTATCCAGGTTTGATCTGGAAATGCTGAGCCCCAGGAAGGATAGTAATTAGAGGCCATGTTGAGAGCCCTTGCTCCGTGCAGACCTGCACTTCACCACTACTCTTTAAAAAACAAACAAAAATCCCTGAGCTCACATTTGACTTTGGTTTCAAATATGGATTGACTTTATCTCAAAAGGAAAGCATTTTCATTAGGGTCCTTAAAAAGCAGCAGGAATTACGCGGCTTCCTCACCGTGACCGTACGGTTCCCCTTAGGAAGTGCCTAAGCATCTCGGAGAGCTCTTCTGCAGTTCAGCACAATCCGTTCTGCTCAGCTGATGCAGAGCTGATACCCTGCACCCCAGTTCATGGGGGAAGGCCGGGCTGGAGGAGCACCCCAATCCCGGTGTGCCCTTGGGGGACGAGTGAGGTGAGGAACCCAGCTTTGCAGCACCAATGGAGTCACACGCGACCTTTGAGGTCTTTAAAGGATGTATGGTGCAATGAACTTGAATTGCATAAAAAGTAAGAAATTTGGCTGAAATCCCCTTCAGGGCAGTGTTTGCTCCATGGAAAGCCTTTGGAGAACTTCGCCTGCCCTTTGTGAGTGCCTTTGCACAGGAGCATTCCTGCTCTGAACACAGGATCAGGCCAACCGAACCATGGATTAAAAGGTTGCTAAGAAAAATAAAAAAGTAGAGGATAAAAGAAAGTCAAAGCAAAAAAAATCCCTACCCTGTCCCCAATCCCATGGTTACTCCTTTGGATCCAGTTCTGCACTTCTTTTATCCAGCCAGCCCCAGTGAAGTCATGTTAATAGAGATTATAGAGTTGGCCTGTGTAGAAGATGCTCAGGAATGTCCTGATGGGTGCCTCGAACCCTACAGCTGAGCCACACGTCCTGCGCAAGCGGAATCCCCAGTGACTGCCCTAGTGTCGTAAAGTGACTTTGTTAAAAGATCTATGGGGTCGACATGCAAAAGGACAGAACTCACACACATACAAAATTGCTACCCTGTCTTCCCACTCCAACTTCTGGATGGGCAAATGAAAATGGCCCTCCTCTTCCTCCTTCTCTTGCCTCTCCTCCGCCTCCTCCAAATGCTGCTGACACGTTGCTTAGAATTTCAGCCTAATATTAGCAGCTGCCATTTAGCAAAGCTCCTCCAAGCTCCAGGAGCTCTCAAGGCTTGGGTACTCAATCAGTCAACAAGCTGGAGGACCTCAAACCACCATAAAAATGTCACGACAACTTCTGCTCTGAGGCGCTGAGCACTAATATACAGAGACGAGTTTCTAAATCAAAATCCAGATGCTTTTTTTTTTTAAATTAAAACAAGGGCTGTTGTGGTACAGGGACTGTGGACAGCACTTTGCTGCTCCAAATGGTGATTGCAGTAGATGGGAGAGATGGAAACACTGCTGGTGGGAAGGGGTGAGTGGTCCTGGGCTCCGGCTCAGCATCCAGCCCCGACTCCCAACGGCTTGGTGTGTACGGAGCGGCTTGCTCACTGCCATGGCAGCCGCTGACATTAGGGGGCCCAGAGTTAAAATGTTGATGGCTCCAGCGTCCGCAGGAAAAAATAACAAGCAATTGCATTACTGAGTTGCACATCTTTTGTTTCTTCAGGGGAAAAATAAAAGGCTTTCCGGCACTCATGGTCTTTACAGACTTGTGAAAAGGCAGGGAAAGGCTCTGTCACTCAGTCAAGTGTTGTGTCAGCCAAAGAAATTCTCTCTCTAGTGCATAAGCCACGCATGGCAGAGTTTCTGGCCGTGCTTGTTCTTCGGGCAGGAGCCAGTGTTGCTCCTTGGCGGGGGCTGAGCTGCAGTGCAGGCAGCAGAGGAGCTCCCTGCCTGCGCTGCGCTGCCTGTGCCGCTGGGGTTTGGACACCTCGTTTTGCTCCCTCCTGAGAGCACACCAGACCCACGCAGGGCTCTCGTGTGGAAAAGCTCTTATTCAGGGCAGTTAACGGGGTGCCCTGATCAGCTGAGGTGTGCGCAGGCGACCCACGCCAGGCAAAACCCTCTCTCCTGGTGACAGGGGCTTCGAGAGCTGCTGTGTGCACGGCACCAATTCCCTCTTTGCTTTTAATGAAGCCATTTTTCACCTTGAAGGCCCCGCTACAAGGGACAAAAGCGCATTGCTGTGGCCAAGCGCGGTGGGATCGTGGCTCAGCTCCGGCCCCACACAGAGCTGGCTCCCACACCTCTGCCCATGGCAGCACGAGTGCAGGCGAGGCAGAGACCTCGCGTGGGTCCAGAGCCACCTGCAGTGGCTGGCTGCAAAAGGTACTTTTCCTGTTAACAAAGTAGTTACAAATAAAATAGTGCTCTGGCATTATTAATACACACTGTTTTCTGCTGCAGAAGTCCTTTTCCAAACACTAGTAAAGCATTTCGTATAACCAGCGTCACAGTGTCTTCTCTGTGCAGAATGCAAGTTTATTTTTAGATACCTCTCTGGGGCAAATCCTATTTCCATTGAAGCTTTACGCCAGCTTGGTTTTCACTTCCAGGGAGTTAACAGAAACTGGCCGGTGGCTTTGTAAACAAACACATCGCTCTGCCTTTTAGCATGGCCTGTTCTCGCTCTCCCGGCCTTTCTTCTGTATTATCTTCAATTATTAGTCCCCTTCTATGTAAAAATGATCTGCAAAGCAGACGCTGTATTTGATTTCAGCCCCTCCATTGCTGTTTGCCGTGCCTGAAGGCATCTTTCTGCACTTCACTACCGGCTCCAGGACCGTGGGGCTGGAGAGGTCCCGGGGCAGGCATGGCCACAGGGCGCAGGAGGGGCAATTTAGAGTTAATTTTTTCTGATTTTACAATTTTGAACCTTTAGCAACCCAGCATTTTTTTTTTTTAAAGCGCATTACTCAGAGTCTAACATACTTTCAAGCCTTTTGATGTCTAGAAATAGGTTTTATTAAGATAAAATGTGACAGGTTTTTCAGGGTTTTGGAAGGTCCAAGACAGCTGTTTTTTTTGCTATGAACATTAGCTATAAACATCTCCCACTTAAACCCAAAAATACTCTATTATTCTCACAAACGGATGAACCTTTCCACTTGCAATTGAATTTCCTTAACATGAAATAATGCAAGCAGGGCCCTTCTGGTTTTGATATCCCCCCTCCACAATTTGATTTATGAAAGCATTTGGAAAGCATATGCACGGATCGCATATGTGCTCTCACTCAGTGAGGCTAAAATTGGCTGGGTAGCCCCTAACTACCGGTAACAAATCCCAAACATATTTGACATACTCGGTCATTTAAGATCTGGAAAGGCAAACAAGCCCTGAGCTGGGCAGCTCACTCCACCTAAAGGAAGAAGGAGGCAGAAACCACTGCTCCTCCTTATTAAAATACAGTAATAGTCAGAGTTAAAATTATTAAATTAATAACAACAACAATAATAATAATGTTAACAATAACAACAATAATAATAAAAAATAGGAAATTCCAACAATAAAAAGCCAAATAATGCCTTTAAGAGGGATGGTCTAGGAGCAGTGAGATACAACCCTGTCCACAGCGGTGAAGACGCAGCAGCTCAGAGAAACCCCTGCTCACCCTAAGATTTCTGGTGGAAGGACATTTGCAGATTTGGGGCAGCGCAAGGACAAATACCCTCCTATGCTTCGCAGGGGTGGCAGTGACAGGGCCCAGTGTGGGACGTGTGACAGGGTACGGAAGGTTGCAGAGGACCCACATGAAGCGGTGGGGGTGGGAGGCTGCCGTGACACTTCCAAAGCACGTAACCTGTTTGGTCCCCATACCAGTCCCACTGGTGACACCTGAAATGGCAAAAGGATGTCAGGAGGGGAGTGTGGGGAGCCCTTCCACAGGGGATTTCTGCCAGTGGGGTGCTGGTGAGTGGTGCTGCGCTTGGAGGCCGGCTGCAGTCATCGGAGGAGGAGAAGGCCAGGAAAGGGAGCACGAGGGGGATGCGGCCTCTTCCTGATCCTGCTTTGCTGGCTTGATTCAGCATCGGTGACTCATTTGCGATACGTGCGCTACGCTGGCTATCTGTATTGAATCGAGTTTCATCAAGATGAATGAATAAAATTTGCACTCTTGGGTAAAATGCTATGACTCACGTAAGAACGGAAAAGTTTGGATAGTAAAATAGTAAGATAGTTTTGATGGGTCTTTAGATATTTAAAATGTAAATTTTTTTTTTCCCCACCCCCTAGGACTAGCAGGTCTTGCCGGGTCTTAATTCCCACAGGGAAAGTCTTAATTGCCACACAGAAACCAATTCCTGCAGTGTATTCCCTGCAGCCCTGAAGTCACGGTGGGGCTCCAGGAGAACCTGCCCTGCCGGTGGTTCCCCCCGCATGGCCCTTTCCCTTGGGGGTGGCTGTGGGATGCCCCATGGGCAGCCGCAGCAGCAGCACACAAGTCCTGACTTCGAAAATAAGTGAGAAAGACTGCTTCTGAGGGCTGTGCTTGTAAGAGAAACGCTGCCGCTGTTCAGACTGGAGCTGGATTCAGAGTCCTCTCAGTCCCTCCAGATAAAATTATTTTATTAATAAAGAACCTACAGGCGCAGGCTCAGGGTCGGTGACTGGGTTAGGGAGGAGGCAGAGCGGGGCTGCTGGTGAGAGGACGCACAGGGAGAAGGGGTCTGCCCAACCCACCCTGGCTGCTGGCAGCGTGGGACCTGGCCTTAGACACAGACCATGAGGGACGCAGCCCTCGGAGGCTGCTGGCCCGAACGGGCTGTGAAGATTCACCTTCGGTGCCGAGGTGTTAAACGCTCAAGCCCTGGTGTGGACCTGCTGGCTCACCTGGAGTCAGAAGCAAGGTCCCTGCGAGTCCAGGCACAGCTCCCCCATCCACAGCCCCGGTCCGTCCAGGTGAGGACAAGTAAAAACAGCAGCCTCACGCGTGCCCACCCAAGGACGTGAGGACAACTGGCCAAAATCAACACAGGCACTTTCAGTGAGGTTTTTTTTAAATACATTTATTAACCAATGTTAACACATTAAATGACTCTATATATTGCTAGTCAGAGCAGCTTACAAAATGCCAGAATGCATCATAAACTGGACAGCCACAATGAATAATTACAATGTGCATAGTGGCTAAGCTCAACACTTTAATATAGCTTTATGATTTGCAGAAAAATTAATTTTAAATCATGATTCCTAGAACAATCAATTGTAATTTTACCTAAAACTTATACAAAACCAGGCCACAATCTTTTTTTTTTTGTTTTGTTTTTTTTCTTTAAAACACACAGTTTTCACGCTGTAGTAACTTGGAAATGTGCAACCGTGTCAACAGAGACAAAAAAGCCAAAGTAACACGAATCTTACTTTCATGCAGCTATCAGTTAAATATTACATATTCTGGAATGATTTTACACCAAAAATATTTCCACAATAACTTGCTTTCATAGGGGTGGATCGAAGTTTTGGAACTTGTAAGGTAATCGAACAAGATTGATTTTTAGTTGTGAAGTATTTTACAGTCACAACACAGAGGCGACAAAAGTTAATTACACATTTATCAGGCAATAATGTAGCTGTGGTAATACAAGTTACCATCTACTTACTATTTTTTCCAATCAACTCACCACTGAATTTCTGCAACATATTGGGCATTATTTGGCAGTATCTAGTCAATTAACTTATATCACCACTGTAAGTAAAAAAGATCAGGATTTCAGTGGTAGTTCACAGAAGTCTTAGTTGTATTTTCATCTTTACAATGACCCTGACAAATCCTAGAGAAAACTTTTTTAAAGGCTTTCCTCCTGATTCTTCAGCTTCCATCGTTCCATCATGTAATTGCTTTCAATAAATATCAAAGATCTAAATAAATATTTACAAATTATTCCTCTAACTTCTCAAAAAATAGATGGATGATTAATGGGCATATGACTCAGTCTAAGACCAATCTTTGAAAGAAACTAAAATGCGGAGACACTTTAAAAGAGAAGCTATTTAAGTAAGCTTTACATCTATTTAAAAAATTGTCTCTGAACATGGATGCAATTCATATATCTATATATAAAACAAACAAAAAGAAAATAATTTTTCAACTATCGATCCATTCCTATTGGTAATGCTTCTTAATCCAGACATTCCGCAAAATACAGACTTTTTACAAATCACGGCATCTTTAATACAAGAAAATTAACATGCATTATTCTTCATTCTGAGTACAGTGATGGAGCTCATTATTAGGCAATGACCCATTACTACAAACATAACGGCTTCTGTGAAACTTAAGTGCTTTTTCTCCTTTTATTATCAAGTTACAATGGACCAGGTGACGCCAGATCATAGGCAGTCAAATGTCGTTGGATTGGGGAGGCTGAAGGGGGGCGCAGTAAAGAAATTTGTATGCCTCATAATTCCGTGTATGAATAAAGGTAGTAATTTTTTTTGTTTTTTGGCTTTTCTTATTCTTGTTACAAGCACTCATGCTAGGACAAAGATGAAATGTGCAAACTTCAAAATTTAAATATTCATTTTTCTCTAAGATCCAGCTCAGTAAAAGATTACCCCAGTTCCCTGTGATTTTAAACTACAAGATCAAAGCTAATATTTTGTTATAAAAGTTATATATTGAAAAGAAATAATGAAAATAAAACACAGTTGGGAAATATTTAAGAAAAAATACGCAGGACTAGCACCTGCTGTGTCAACCCTGTTCCCTAAATTCAATCATGTACCCACTGGTATAACCAATAGATAATGCCTTTAAACAGTAAAATTAAGCTGAACAAAACCAGCTCAACAAGGTTAAGAAACAAATGTTACATCAAGGTAGTATGCTTCGTTTTTCTGAAACAGTTCTATACTTCTTACATTCAGATCTAGTTTTTAAATGTTCCTTTTGTTAAACTTGCATGATTTTTTTTATTTTTAGATCTGCTGTTTTCAAAGATTAAAATCTCTGTAAAACCTAAAAATGTTTTAAAATTTGCTGAAAATGCAACAAATCCTCTAGTTTAAAATTATTTAAAGTAATGTGCTCCCACAGATGTTAAATTCATTTCGCTGACAAAATTTTGGAGGAGCATTAAACAGAAGATTGAAATTACTGTGCAAAATTTCTTTTACGAAAAGTGTTTAAAGGCTGGTGCAAAATGGGAAGCAAATTCTAAACAATTTTGGCTTCTTGGAAACAAAAACCGCTGTGTCTGAGAATAGCAATCATCGAGGTGGTTTTCTAGGGGAGGAATAACTCTTTCATCTTTTTCTGCGGCAGGTACGTTTGTGTTCAGCATGCCAGTGCTCCTGCTGACACTTGATGGAGCAGTAGGAAGTGTTCCAGCAGCAGTGGTACATGGCCTCCTCTTCACAGTTGTAGCACTGGAGAGAACAAACGAGACGCGATTACCACCTCGCAGGATCCCTCCTTACCAACGCACAACTGTTCTCACCTGCTCGTGGATGCACCAGCACACGCAGAGCAATACTTCTCTTTTATTTATGCTTGGGGCGTCCAGAGGCAGGAGGGCATTTTTCACACGTGCTGAGTAAAGCAGCAATCTTTAGCAAATCTGCACAATGCTTTCATACTTTCCAGAGTCTGGATTATTGCTTTTGAAAAAAATCATCTCTCATTTAAGAAAACTCATCTCTCAGGGCAGTGGACTGACATTTTTCAGCCACACAGTGCAGGAACCATCTTTTACCCTACATTTGTATAATAGCACCCTGATCTCTGTCTTAAAAGCTATGATAAATCAACAGGCACTTCTGGAGTGAACAGCTTCTGCGCAAGCTTGAAAATCAGCGTTTCTGAGGTTTCTTTACAAGCCTGACCTGTCCAGAGGTTGCTGGAGAAGACGCTTTTGGGCTAGGAAAATCTCAAAAGTTACAACAATAACATCACTGGAGAGAGGAAGAATTCATTACCAAGTGGTTTGTTATAGCCCATTTAGGGTAGGTCTGCAGGGAGGCTATCGTCATTGGGGTTTGCTGACTGCCAGACAGCGCTGCAATCTCGTGAAAACAAAACCTCGTGAAAACAAAACCTCGTGCTACATCAGTGCTACTGAGAAGAGCAAGAAACTGCCTTTTCTTTCAAGTCTTCCAGAGACCAGAGAAGGCCTGTCATACACAAGATGGCTACATGGGCTCTTGCCCCTTGTTATGCCTGCCAGGATGGCACAAAACTCCTGAAAGAGATGCTGCACAGCCCATAATTTCCGCAGAAATACTTGGTTCTGGGGAGTGCTGCAGCAAAGATGATTTCTGCCCCGGAACACACAGAATGCCCCCAGTTTCCTGATAGCTGGAAGAGCTACTTGGAAAATAATCCCCTGGCCTTTTAGTTCCCCTTGAGGAACTAAAAAAAGGGAATCAACATGCTGGTCAACACTACAGGTGGTCAACAAGGAGGTACGGCACCCAGATGGGCAGTGTGCCCTGTCTCCAGGTGGTTTTATAGCCCTTCAGGGAGTGCTGCAAAAGCATTAACTATCATTCTGGCAAAATCCAGTAAAGTAGGGTGGCATTGCTGCTAAAGGAACCACTTATACTCAGCGCCCTTGAAAGCCAGGTTCTAACGATCTCAGATTTGTCGTCCTGAATTTGATCTGCTCAAAATCAGAGTATCTTTACGAATCCAGCCTGAAATGCTTATTGCATGATGGGGAACAGAGGGAGGGATATCACAAAATCTGTGCAGGCTGCTATCAAACCACAGAATAACACACAATTTACTTTTTATGTCCTGTCTAGCTACAGCACTGTCAATAAACCAGAGAATTACAAAGAAAACAAACCCAACTGCCTTAAAACAAAACCAAAACACAACAACCCTACACACTACTAAAAGACAGATCCAAGAAAACCAACATTTACGTTGGCTAAACCAATAACTATTTATTTACATCAGCAGTAAAGGGACTGCCCTAGCTGCATGAGAAGGGAACCTCTCCATTTTCCTTTTATAACTTAGCTCCAGGGAAGTTTATCTGTAGAAAGGTCTGCAAACAAATGTCCTCTCGAGAGCTGTTTTCCTGGTTTTTCATGTTGCTGGCTGCCCACAAGCCTGTGGGAACCATTAGGATCATCCGCTGGAAAGGTGCAGGGAACAGCTGTGTCTCTCCATTACGTACAGCATGGGCCTCAGCCCAGAGACCAGCCTCACATCTGCTTGCTTGGAGAGATCAAAAAAAGCTAAGACAGGAGAGGAAAACTGATCTGTGGGTCCTGCACTTCCCTTTACATATGCTGGCCATAAGTGTGGGATGTAAATCTCCACTTACAAAAGGAAAATAGTGTCATCTAAGCTGGTACCAGCACATGTGGCAGAGAAGGCAAAATGCCAGCTGGCCTCAGGCCTCCTCTTTTCTTTGTATTTTTGCTCTTTCTAAACATTATCAATCACTTGGGTTTTTGTTTCAGACAGTACACATCACGGACAATGCTCATTCACTTAAAAACAACCTGTTGCAAGTTAGAATACATATACATGTAAATATAATTGAAAGAGTCAGAAGTTAAAAATTATCTATAAAAATAAGCTACACACTAATTTAAATGAGGCTTATATGCAAATAAAAGAACTGGGAGAATTTAAAAAAGAAACATTGTCAAGGCCGGCACTCTAGCCTGTATTCTGGAGCCCATCAAACTGTATAATCTCATGATTGTAATCCCTGCCTTTACATTTCTTCCTTTTGTTTGCTATTTTCTGGAGGTATAAAAATGAAATTGGGTTAAGCCAAGGGGACTGTGACCAGTTAGAACAACAGAAAATGTTGTTCTTCAACTATGCGCTAGCCTCCTGAGGGCTGGGAGCGCATCTTCTCAAGTGCCTGTATATCACCAGCAAAATGATCCCTTCTTCCTGACTGGATTTTTTTTTTTTAGTTATGAGAAAAAGACAAATATAGTGTGAATAACAGCAGCTGTATTCCCAAGCCTTAGACATCTGCATTACACAAAACCGGAGCTCTCTGCTTCTAATTAAAAAGCAAAGCCACTAAAACTCATTTAGTATGTGTGTTAATTACATGAGATTTTTGGTAAGGAGGTATCATTATAATAGCAGCATACAAGAGCGGTACTACACACCAGGGACTGTCATTAGTACCACTGAAGGAAAAATCACTGGGGAGTTGTGTAATTGGACCAACTCCAGCCGCCTGAGGCTGTGTGTTGGCAGGCAGATCCATCAGCTTGAATGCGAAGGTGTTTATCCTTACCCTCCCTCTCCTACCACATGCAAACCAGCTGCCTGTATGATGCCTTCATGCAAGGTGGTGATTGACAGATAGTTCTGGGGCCACAGAAATAGGCAAGACTGTCAAATACTCTTTATACCTTTATTTGTCTGGCTCGGAAAGAGGCTTTATGCACATGATCATAAGACGCAGTGATGTGGTACCAGGGCACTCTCTGATTAGGCTAAAGGATATGCTAAAGGCACATTGGAGCAGATGAAGTCAGTCTCGGAAGTCTCTCTCATAAATTCTGCCTTCAAAAACACCAAAAAGCAGCTATAGCTAGTTCAGACTCACAATCAAGTTACTGTGATTGAGTTACTGCATATCAGCTGAATGGTGGCAACAGTCCACATGTGTACTCTTAACTTTTGACACAAGAGAGCTAATTTGACGTAGTTCTATAGTGGGCAAAGGCAATTCAATTTTCCTCTCAAGTGCCACAGGCAAAAGCATGCATGCAGACACCAGCAGCTGGTGACTAATTAAACACAGTAACTTGATGAAGTCGGAGACCTAAATAACTTCTCTGGACTGCAGAGACAGGTCAACAGGGAGGAATTTTCTAACTGACAGAGACCCAAGCACTGTAGTATCGTAATACCCACAGTAAAATCTCTACTAGGAACAGGAATGAAGACCCTACAGGAGCTCTGTCATTTGAAGTGATTCTTCTCTTTACAAAAAAACAAACTCAAAACTGTGATAGTCAGCAACCGATTGTCTCGCCTTAGTATTCATTTCACTCTTCTACAGAGCAGAGTTTTCTCTGTAGGGACCATCGTTTCATCTGTAAGAACAAGGACTAATGAAGCTGAACATAAACAAACAGCCCTCTACAGCGGAAGACAAACAGGAGCCGCGGGACGGGGCCAGGGCTGGCTGTCCCCGGGCGGCAGTGGCAGTGGGACAGCAGCTGTCCATCGCTGCTCAGATCAGCGTGCCATCTTGTGGCAAGGCACCCGCACGCTTCTCAGCCGCATCTGGCAAAATCAAAGCTCAAAAGGAGGAGAGTAGAAAATATTTTACCCACCCTGCTGTATGTTATAGATAGCTATTACAGTGCAGTGTGATGTCCTGAATGATGGCTTTCATTTTCTTGTTCTACGACAATTAGCAAAGAAATAGCAAAGTTTGTATATGTGCCAGGCTCACTGCTCCTCAGCGTAACAGTTTCCACCTGTACTCTGTTACAGGCTAGCAGCACAGTATTATAGTACCTGCAATGTTTGAGTAGATGCTGTACAGCCATGTGGGAGAACACACTTATGGCTTGAAAAGAAAACACGAGGCACAAACCAAACAAAACCAGGGAAAAGTTTGCAGCAGGTAACAAAATGGTAAGTTAGATGTCTGTTTTCGCTTTTCTGAAGGGCATACAAACATGGTTTTTGTGGCAACGCTGCAGATTTGGGCTTAAGGACTGAACGAGGGAAGGAAATATATTTCAGAAAGTCATGTCTTAAATACAAAAGAAGATAAAAGAGATGCAGAAAAAGCTAGGAGAAGAAAAGGCCAAAAGGATATCACTACCAGCATTATTAGCAGGGGAATCCAAATTGATGAAGCCAGATATCGTACCCTCTGGGGCCTTGAGATCAAAGGAGTGTGAACATTATGCAAAACATGTCTTATATGGAGTAAAACTGCATTTAGAAAAAAATATTTTGATACTAACGTCTGATTGGACTCAAGAAGATGGTGCTGTTAACACTACATAATTAAGATGGAAAGTAGTCAGAACTTTGAGTTGAAATTTGGAGGTTAAGAAAATTTGGAAGCAGTAATATGAAGACGAAAACCTTAAAGGTGAAAGACCAGTGAAAGAGCAGTGCAGTTAAAAGTAAGGAAGAAATCACCTTCATCTGGCCTGCAATATGCATTATACATTTCCACTTATTCTCTTGTAATAAATTTTTGGCACTTACCCACTGCTTCTTCTTGGTCTGGGAAATCAGTTGCTTGTGCTGGCCTGCTAGCTTCTTAATTTCTTCTAAAAATTCTTCTTTGCACTTCTCCTTTACCTGCTTACATTTTCTGTCCATCTCTCCTTGTGCGTTGGCCACAGCTTTATTTACAGCCTGCCTTTTCTCTTCTTCCATCTCTGTACGCAGCTGCCATAAGAAAGTCAGCAAAGCAAGTCAATGGACAGCTACTGGAATAAAAGTATCTTCTTTAAACCTCTACTCTTTCAACCTCTATTACTGATGTGGGTGGAGGTCACATAATTAGAGAATTCTCCTATTTAGAAAACAAAAAGTTCTCTCCTTTAGAGTTACAACAAAACTTCTATCCCATAAGAAACATTCAAAATAAAAATACCACCATATTTCTATTCTGCTAGGCATCTACAAAAACAGCTAAACAGGTTCCATGTATTTTGTCAACAATCAGTTTACGAATTTATGAATTTATCTTAGACAAAGATTTTGTCTTTTCCAAATCTACAAGTGCATATAAATCTACAGCAAGGGCACAATGGAAAATACATACAAAATAGAACATCCCTGAGTTCAGTAAGAGGTACCTTTTAGTATTCATTGTCGGTGGGATTCCTTTGCCCTTGCTCAGTTATCTAAAAGTATGGTGTCTTAATCCTACAGGATTAACACCTAAACTCCCTAGGTTCATTCCATAGTCCTTCATCCAGAAGGAAATTCATCTTGCCTTAAGACAGGTACTTAAGAGAGGTCAGACAAATCCTCCTCTAAATTGTCCTGCTCTCTCCAGACAAAGGTGACTAGCTCAGGCTTAGATATTGAATTTTAAACAGGTTATCATTAAATAAGAAAATTCAAACAAATTTCAGTTAATCTATTGAAAGTTTAGGTCAGAAGATCAACAAAAGAAGAGTTATTTATGAATAGCATTTAAACAATGCCATTGTTTACAACCACACTTGACAATGGAGACAAAGGCTTTGGAAACAGATACTATGAATGAACAGTTAGATTCATTTTTGGATCACAAGCTGATTTAACTGGACAATAATCAAAAAAAGCCGTAGTTTCCTGTTTAAACTAAGGTCTGTTGGTATAGAAATGGTCTAAAAAGCAACAATGAAGACTATTTTTATGTGGTCTCTTTGGAAATTTTTTTTTATTCATTTTCTTAAGGGTGGACGTTACAAAAGTAGAAAAGAATGTGAAAAAAATCCACACTCCTCCTCTCCTCAAACCAGAGTGTATGTGGTGTTTGACAATTGTTACCTTTTCCACTGCCTCTCGCACAACTCTCTCAGTTTCTCTTTTGTGATCAGCTTTCATCCTGTCCTTGAAATCATTAAAGATTTTGGTGTATTTGTCATGGCACATGTTCTGACATACTCCATCATTACTGGTCTGGGTGCTCCGATGCAGCATTTTTGGAGAAGAGGCACTTAACTTCTTGGTCTGAGTTGAGACTGAAACTTTTTCAATGGGCTGAGGCATTGTGGGAATTTCCTGGCTTGAACTTACTGCTTCAGTTTCAGGTTCTGGCTCCTACAGTGAAAGAACAAACTTGTAAATCCAGATATCAAAATAGAACAAGTTAACTTTCAGTTCCCCCTGGAGAAAAAATGTTATATGACTAATGCCAGTTCAATTAATGTGAAAGGTGTCTGTTGAAGACCTTTAGTGCTAATGGGATGTGGGATTCCTGAGGAAAACCAGCAGGACGGTGGGCAGGCTCTTTGGCCAGGCTTTTCTGACTTCAGCTAGGAGCCCTCCAGAAGGAAGCACAGGTATACCATCAGTATGCCACACTCACCAGCCTCACTTCCCAAAAAGTACCACCAACATCAGATGCTATGCTGAATCACTGCAGATCCCTTGGGATTACTAAAGGGTTGCTATAGATTTTTCCCCCTACCATTTTCCCTGAAGAGACTGTAGCCATGTGGCCAAGGTGCCTGAATTATTTTGGCAAACCCTGGGCTTACTCTGGCTCAACAGGCTCCACTGGAGTCTGTAATATTCCACTGATTTCATAGAACTGCTGCAAAGATTGATTAGTACTTCAAAGGTGCTTTGAAGATGAAAGGCTAATGACCATCTAAGTCTTGCTTCCAATAATATAGAACTAGATTTCGATGACCACAGAAGCCTTCTGTAATTACACAATTATCAAGAAAGAAATCATAGTCACTGTAGTGTACTGTACTGAATTTAGCAGTCTGTGTTATTACACTGTAACACCAATTGTTCCTGCTCTTTAGAACAGATAGAAGTAATATCCCTGCAAACTCTTATTGATATTTGAAGTGTCTGAAGACACAGATGAACATTATTTGGGTTTTTTAACTTAGATTTTTTAAAGCTCATTTAACAGCGTACAGACAAAGCACACAGTCCTTGTAACACCAGACTTACTCAGGACTGGACTTTGTGCTCATCTGTGTGATGGGGCACTGCTCACACCAATCAAAAGGCTGACTGTGTATTCCCTTTTGTAACCAATTACTCTCTAATAGGTCACTGCGATTGACTTCTGGATCACTGACCAAATATGAGCAGAGCTAAAAAGGCAAATGTTGACATAAATATGAAGCAAATAACAGCATTTGCTTGACAGAAAATGCAATAAAAATGACAAGACATCCTAAACTGTAGTCTCCTTATCTTGCACTCAAATATAGTTTGTGCCCCAGGGAGCACAAACTGTGTGTCACTGCCTCCATCGATGAATGTGCTTCACAGAGCTAGACCTGCGGTATTAGATACAACAGGGTGGCAGGTGCCCAGATATTAGGAGTGGCAATGTCTGTATTTCAGGCACTAGGGCCATCCCACATAATGCTGGTGCTAAAATACCTGAAACCTCCTCTGTAACGGAGTCCTGAGTCCTTTTCTGAGGACTGTGCATATGTGCAACTTTTTCTTAGTGTTCAATATGCAGCTGAAACAAGGCCAGAAAAAAGTACTCAAAAGTTAGGAAATATGAGATTTATGGCTGTCTCAGCAACTGCCCCCTTGTGTACAAACGTAATAATACAGTCCCTTGGTTACATGATCATAGGTTTCTGCTTCCCCCACTTCATTCAGTGTGCAAGTTGGATAAACAAAGAAGAAAGTTCCATGTATAAGGGTGGATCTGACATTTTATAAACTTAATATTGTTGATAGTGCAAAATATTTTCTAATTTATGCTGTTTATAGACTTACTAACTAGCCTGAGTTTGTCATTAAAAACAAAAATATCGTAAGCTGACTGTTGATTTATTCATGATACAGAATACTACCACAATGACACAAGCGGCTTGCATGTGGGATGTGCGATTATGTTTGTTAGCAAGGAGGACCAAGCTATGGGGCTGGAACTTCCAAGATTAATACTGTAAAATCAGTAAAAGGTGACAGAATCCGAAGGATTGTCTATTAAAGTTTCAGACTTTTTGTATTTTGCTATCTCTACAAACATGTTAATTGAGGTTGCTTACTTCCTTCTTGAGTTCCATGCTCTGGTTACGTCGTCCTTTCTTTGCTCTTGGTTCCTGAGTAACCTTCAGCTGTGAACATTAAGAAAAGCATATTGAATCATTCCAAAAAACAGTTCATATAAGTAGCATTCATTGTAACATGACTGATGTACCTTTTATTTTCAATTATTTGTGATTATTTAATTTAGCAAATAGAAAGTTGAATACTGTTCTTAAATGAGAAGTGCACACAATAAACTTTCCACATTATCACTGATGACTATGACTGCATGAGGGAACAAAATTCATGAACAAGTTCTAACATTCAATATGTATTTGCTAAAATACCCTTAACCATTCTTTTCTTCATTTCACACACAAGTTCAAACACTTGTTTTCTGGAATATTCTGATATCAGTGACCCATAATTAGGCAGCAGATCTTGTTGGAAGCCAGAAAACAGCAATAATTATAAAGAGAATGTATATATGCAAAGATAGTAAGATTATCCAGACTTGCTATAATTGATAATAACTGTATGCTTGGAGGGGTATGAAACTTCATGCTTTAGAATAAAAGCCAATCTCCAGCAATAGAAACAAGGGTGAGATCTAAGTGGATGGTGTATTACCTTACAACAGCTTACAGCAAAGTTCTTACTCCTATCTTTGAAGCATCCAGTACTAGCTAGTGTTAGGGACAGGATACTGCAGATTACTGCAGGGCACTGAGTTTGACGGCTACTCTTATGTTCCTGTATCTGGGAAACCAGTGACAGGTATATGCATTAAGCAAGTGAAGGATGACCAGCTGGGGTGGAACAGAAAATATGCAAATGGACACTTTAAACCTTATGACTGACACTTCCGAAAAACTGGGAAAATGCCTCTGTTATCTTTCATAAACACTATTCATGACCATTTCCCTGTTTCATCATACATTGTTGCATGACTGCATACCTGGCATTAAATAAAGGGGCTACAAAGGGTTAGCTAAGCAAACCAGGCTAAAAAACCCTAAAACCACTTTGATAAGGAGCATTCCCTTAAAGCAACATCCAGTTTTATAAGCTTTAATTTTTTAGCTACAAATTGGATGAGAGATTTGTTTGACAAAAGGGCAAAGGAAGAGGGTCAAAACACGCTGATTTTTTAAAATACAGACTTAGAGAGAGGATAGTGGTTTTAAATGAGGAAAAAAGATGTTGCCAGGGAAAAGGCTGCCAAAAACACAGAGAAGCATCCTGCAAGCTATGAAAATCTTACTGCCAAGTCAGTAATAGTGAATATATAACACCTTCTTGGACAATGAATGACTAGCAAGGTTCAGCTGTGATAAGGGAATTTCCATATTGCAGTGCAAAGTTTTGTATCTTGGCCCTTTGTGCTTTTCACCTTTGTTAAAGCAATATAATTTTTCTTGTTTTGCAGAATTATTTTTAATGACTTTAATCAGTTGCTGGTCACGTGGTCCTCAAGTGCAACATTTGCATCTAACTTTAGTTGGACTTGCTGAAAATGTCATGGTTGGTGTTACTCAGGGATCTGTAACACAGAATACAGTCCAAAGTGAACATACTCCAGCTGTGAAAAGGCTGAAGAGCTACAGGGCTGTCCCTTGACGGGTGTCCAAGAAGGCAATGTTGCAGTCTATCTGATATCCATGACATTTAACTTGAACATTCCTATTTAACTTTAGAAATCTTGGTCTGTCTCATCAAGGTGCCAGAGGTCATCCAAGAAACTGAGAAAAGAGGAAAACTCTATATTCTTGCTATTACTGAGCCACAAAACATAGGGAAAATAAGCCTTTGAACTCTATTCTTGTCACCACAAAACTGCAGACAGAGCACAAGGCTAATTTAATAGTAGATTAATCAAAAATATGTCTTCTTTGTACCCTTTAATAAATTACCTTAATTGCTAACA